>JAUMJM010000016.1:17500-202500 GCA_033558235.1 Neomorphus geoffroyi | reverse complement strand
CCATGCCTTTTCCAGATCTTTGCCAATAAGTGGCACAAGCTGTTCAGGCAACTGACATAAACTACAGACACACACACATATAAATATGTATAATCCTATGATGGAAAAAATATATTCATGTACCAATTCTGAGTCATGATTTCACAGCTGAAAGAGAGTCGTCAGCTGTTCGAGATGGGGATAAAGATTGTTTTTCACTGTTAGGTTTCCAGTTTCATTGTGTGGTTTCTGACATCATGCGCTGTTATATGGCAGCAAAACACAGGTGAGTGTCTCTCTGATTGAGCATGTGGTCATATTTTTAGCAATTGTGAGTAAAATGAAATAGCTCTGGTTTGCCAACAGAGGCCAGACGTATATATTTTTAAGAATGACTCATTTAAGAATGACGTGGAAAATGAAAACGGACAGTGATTGTTGAGAGAGGTGGAAAAAAACAAATGACTGAAAGCTGATGTGCAAGAGAAATGAATAATAACAGAAAATGTGATTATTTCATAGCTAGTTTTAAGTCTGACCCATGTAAGATTATGCGTAGGTCCTGTCTCACTCCTGTGGTAGTTCCCGTGTACGCAGGGCTGTGTGCTACACCCGAGCCCCTCTGGAGGGCACTGTTACCACATTTACTTCAGCATCAGCTGCAGCTCGGGATCTCCCCGGAAAGCTGAGGCTGGCTTTGCCAAAGCAATGCCAAGCACAAAGGCATCAGGGTTCTGGTGTAGACCCTGCGTGTTGGTGCCACGGGATTTCTACACATTTCAGTTATGAGAGTCCTGCAGCCTGGGACATGGGCTGTCACCCCACCTGAGTTGTTTCTGTAGTTCTACGGCAGTGAGCAGGTTGTTCATTTCCACCACAATAATGGTGCCTCGCTTCAGCACGATGGGGGCAGAGCTGATTGGAGATAAAAAGAGGAACTATCCCGAGGAGTCATTGCAGGTGCATTTCACAGCATACTGCTGGATATGTGGAAATGGCGTGATTTGCAGAAGTTCTTCCACTGTAGGCATTTTGCATGTTGTTCTGTAGGTTCAGGGGATCCTGTTGTACCCGCCTGGTCTCGCCTAAATGTCCCTGGCAGACATTGTCATCTCTGGTGCATGACTGTGGATTGGGGCAGCTCTTCTTATATAAGGGGTCAATCAAGGTTACGTGAACAATGTTGAAGTGTGCTTCCCTCCAAGGGTTACACACCAGAACAGAAAAGACAATGCATGAGTCAAGGTTTACTCTATTGCTTATTGTATTTAGAAGGGACTTTGGCTATTGCATGGAGATCACAGGCTGTAAAGCAGCTCCATGCACCTTGCTTACTTTAATAAACCAGAAGAAGTCGTCTCCCTTGGCCCTGAGAGCTTTTTATGGAAAGAATCCGTTGATCTGCTGATGCAGAGGTGTCAGCAGCGGATGGGGTGGATAGGTCCTCTGCGGGCAGGCAGCCTCCTGTGGGTGCAGGAAGCCGACTGCAGCTGGCAGAGCTGCAGGAACCTTTCTCCATGGTGGGGGTTGAGCTGTGTTGCTCAGTGATGTTGGTGATGGGTGCCAGCTCCCAGCTGCAGTGAGGAACCAGTTCTGTGCGTGTAGGGTTGGGGTGGTTGGCTTTGCAGGCAACTCGAGGTTCAGAGAGGAAGTGGGAGGGTTGTGTATGAAGCCCTGGGACTGACCCCCTCCCTGGGCTCCCTCCTGCTTGGGCTCTGCGAGGTCTTCTTCAGTGTCAGCTGCTCGCAGAGTGAGATTCAGAGTGTGGGTTTAAGTTGCTGCAAAACCATTCAGGTTTATACCACCTTGTATGGAGGTCCTCAAAATTAGCTGGCTTCCTTGGATCTATAAAGTTTGATAAAATTTGTGCGGCTGATTTCCTTCAGTACGACAATAGTTGCATGTTCCTCACTCCTGCATCTATGCTTATCTTCTCTTCTAAAGCACTAATCCTCCAGCAGGACTTAATCTCAAGTGTTGAGCTCTTTCTCGGTAGCCAGGCCAGGCGTAGCATAGATTAATTCATGAAAAGTGATAAATCCTAGCTGCAGCATGGAATAAAATTTCTGTTGGTCCGAGTCAGGGCAGTAGTGGAAAAGTGTAGGGATAACATGGTGTTTTGAGTTATCTCAGCCAGCCTGGTTCTCTGACGTGGGGTGAGTAGTGAGGCTGGCCAAGTACAGCCCTTCTTAGGTGTGAAATCCAGAAATCCATGTCAGTCTGGTCTGCAGGTTTGTCCCCTCTCAGAGTCCCTTCAACAGGACAGTCCAGGCCATAGCTGCAGACTCTTGTATACCAAGAGGAGCAGCTGCTGTTGGGTTTTTCAGCATTGGGAAATGCTAATTGTGAAGACTTTATGCACACTCGTGTGGAGGCTCTTCACAGCCAACGTCTCTTTCCCATCTGGGGAATAACACGTACTTGTCTCTCTGCATGAGGTATGTGCTAATTCTACTTGCTGATAGTTAGCCTTGACATGAAACCAATAATTTCCACAATAACTATTGATTCTGTAGTGCTGCACAATAACCTCATTTCTCTTTGTATTGTGCAAGTTAAAAAAATTACTTTGAGGCTTTTCCAGCTGCCTCCCTGTAACATGAAAAACATTTTTGAGATGTGTGAGTGTGTCAGATTGGAGAGGGTTCTTGGCAGGGCAGAAGCACTACCTACTCCTTTCTCCTAGTTGTTATTTACAGGTCTTGATTTGTGAGTAAAGGATATTCTGTCACGGGTGTGCAGCCATAGCCAGGAGTATTCATGACAGTTATACCTGTAGCCCCTGCTTGCCTGTGGTCTCCAGAGTGGTTTCAGAGTCTAGCAGCATGGGTTCATCCCCTCTCTGTGCCCACATGAGACTGTCTTCATTTGTTTAGGGGTTTATCTCATGGCCATGGCTGATACTGCAACATCCCTGAGCTCCCTGATTATGGACATGAAGGATGCCCCACGAACAGAGGATAAAGGGATGTGGGCTGGCAAGCACTGCCATCTCTCTCCAGCTCTGCCACTGTTTTCCAGGAGAACTAGGTCAAGTCACTTCATGTTGCTGTTTTTCAGTTTCCCCACTTCTAATTATCCTCTGAGAGTAATTATGCTGACTTCCTTAATCAAGTGGCTTGTGATTTGTTCTTCTCATCCTGCACCTCTTCGATGATTGCGGCAGACCCCTGTGGCCTCCGCTGCGCTGCCTGTCCAAGGGGACCTGCAGGCTCCTGCCTGGGGCAGGTCCTTGCTTATTTTTGTGTTTGGGGATCTTTTCTCCGTGCCGGTATGAGGATGCAGCAGCTCCACTGCAAAGCCTGGGAGCCAGCCGAGCACAGCAGTGTTTCTCAACACTTGTCACTTGCAGAGTGCCGAGCTGCATTAGCGTGTTCAACATTTGACAGCGATCATGAATGACATACGAATTGCTAACTATTTTATTTCTCAGTGAGCAGCATGCGGAAAGGGGAAATGCTCTGATAAAACCAAACCAGAGCATTGTTTTCAAACAAGAGAGAGCCTTCAGAGCAAATGGTTTAGAATCTGAAATTTAATCTGCTGGCTTGGGCTCTTGCTTGCACTACAGTGCGAATCACTGCAGAATCAAGGTAAACATGCTCAGGGGTTGTGATGCTGGAGCAGTGCTTTGTGCCAACACCCTGTTAGCACAAAACAACTGAGTATTCATGCTTTGATGCTGTGCTGCGTGACCCGTGGGTGCTGGAGGGTCACCTGCAGGCTCATCTAGTGACATGAGTTTTTTCCTGAGTGGATTTAACCAACAAACCCAGGGTGGCTGGCTGCTTCCCCGTGTGTGCTCTGCTCTGGAGGGGCCCTGTGTTCATGTCATGGTCTGCGTCACTTGGCCGTGCAGTCATAGGGGAGCTGGATACTCAGAGGTGGGGTGTGCTCACAGAACTGCCAGCCATCCCGACTGGTCCCAAAGCCATGCTGGGGACCCTGCAGCAGGCGGATGGCTTTTCCAGCAGCTGCAGAGGTGATGGGTGTTTGTTGAGGTGCGTGAGAGTAGGGCTGCCAGCTGGCTTAGACTGAGGGAGCCACCACAAGCCATGGGGACGGCTGCCTTTCCAGCTGCTTCTGCTGGGCTTGGGCTGATGGGTGGTTTTCATCTGCTCCGAGAGTCACAATATGACTCACCCGCTGTTAAAAATAAAGCACCAGGCAGTGCCAGCTTTAGGGTTTCTGCCAGAACCGGGGCTCTGATGGCTCCATACACGAGTGCTCAAGGACTGCAGCAGCACTAAGAGCGTAATGTGAGAAAAGGGGCCTGGGTGAAGAGCAGGGCTCCCTGCTGTCAGCAGCACTGGGCAGTGCTCTTCACTTGCAGCTGGTGCTGGGATGTCACTCACATTCACACTTTGTCCTGAAATGCTTGTGGTTCTTGCTTTTCTGTGGTTTTCAGTCATTGTCAACAAGTGTATACAGTTACAGCTCAGCCCTGCACACTCACAGGTTGCTGAAAGATGAGCTCCATCAGCGTGCGGGGCTCGTGCTGTCGCGTGGGTTCTGCATCCTGCATCAAGTCATTAAACTCAGGCCATCGGCCTCCCTAAAAATGGGGGTGGGTCCCAGGGCTGGGAAGAGCGGGGCTGTGGGGAGTTCTGGCTGCTGGCTACAGCCGCTGCACATGCTGCCACTCTTCAGATCAACCTGCAGCTCATCTCAAAAGCTTTTTCCTTTTCTTGAGTATGCTCTTATTGAGTCTGAAGTGGGCCCATGTGATCAGCTGGGTCTGATGCTCTGATAGGTGCTGCTCCTGGTCTGTAGGCACATTCCCGTGCAAATATAATTTCTGTGGCGTTTTCAGGGACTCACTCCAGTCCTTTTGGAGAGAATCTCACTCATTTCTTGTATGTTACTTCTGCCAGTTAATGCTTTTATGTCACAGCTACGTCTGCTTTTCCATTCCCAGATGCGCTCTGAGTGCCCCTGAGGTGTAATGGGGAGGAGGGGGTGGTCATGTTTGCCCTTCCAGCTTCAGCTTACTCCCAGCCTGTTGTGACCACTGTCGGTCCACAGGTAAGCAGAGTTGCACAGTCTGTGCATGGATGGAAAACTTGGCTTCCCCATCCCACAGGCTGCTGCCAGTTCCCAGTTTGTGCTGGAGATGACAGGTTTCTCACAGTGTGAATTTCCACGTGGAGCAGGATGCAGCCAGCAGAGCTCTGCAGCACCAGATCAAATTCAGACCCTGGTTTTGGATTTACAGCTGCAGTTTTTGGAGGGTGGGAAGGAGCTTGAAGAGGGTTTCATTTTGGCATGAACTGCCAGAGCACTGTGCCGAGCAAAGCAGCTGCTGCTGGCCTTTAAAAGGGGCTCCTGTGCCACAGAACCCCTTCACCTGCCACAAAGCCGAGCCTTGTTCAAACCCCAGCAGGCGTTTGCAGTTAAATAATGTGAACTGTTCAGCTTGGCTGTTGGCTGTGTGACAGTGAAATAAGGCACAAAAATAGGAGGATGTCTGACCCTGAAGTGAAGGATTTTCACTCATAACCCAGCATGGCGTTTGCCTGGGGTGATGCCATCTGGAGGGGAAAAAAGCTTCCAAGTTTGTTGCTTTCAGCGCAGGAGCACTAAACGTATGTGTCAATGGATAATCAGGCAGCATGTTCGCCATGGCTGTGAATCAGGGGAAGGAAGAAATGGGGAAGAAAAGACCTGAAGCTGGAGGAGAAGGATGAGAGCCACATGTCAGAAAAGGGTTTGGAGGGCATTGTCTGTGTGTAACTCGAGGAGACGAGGAGAGATGATAGAAGCAAAACCCGTCCCATTCGGGCAGAGTCTGTTCCATAAACATGACAGTTCTGTTTCCTTTTTGGTGTGATAAGAGGTACTGAGCTGCAGTTGAGGTTCTGACCATCAGCCAGTTATCTGATGATGTCAGTTATGGTTGTGTTTTGAGTCTGTGTGAATTAGACTTGCAAGTGCATGGGTGCTGCTCACAGTGGCCATGGAAGCATCTGAGATGGCCGGGTAGAGAATGACCCCCCTTTCAGATTTCAGCTGTCTGACATTTGAAAGAAGCTTTGGCCAGGCTAACCTTCAGGGATTTGATCAGAATCTGTGCTCAGTTAGCAGAGATGACCTTGCTATTGTTCTAGACTCAAATTGCTTGAGCCAAGTTCCTCATATTTCTGTGCTAAGCTTCTTTGTCTTCCTTAAAAATTTAAGTGTGTAAAAAATGTGGTAGTCAGTTTTCTCCTGATATGCGATACCTTTTTTCCTCTGGATGCTGCCAGGTGACTGCTGTGCTTTTCTCTTACGAGGACACCTTTGCCTCAGTGTGGGTGAGTGCATACTGGAATTCGCACCTCTTCTCGGATGGTGAGAGCTAAGTGTGCTATTTCGATGTCTCTATTATCTGCTTTCCTTTTGCCCTTTAAATTCTCACTCCGTATTTATAATGGTGTTACAGCAGAGGTGCCTAAAGCGCAACTGTGGGCCACGTCTGGTCTCTGAGCCCCAAGGGAAGGTGGAAAACTGCTGGTGCTGGGTAAACACTGTGCACTGCTGCGCATTTTTAACCAACAATGGTAACAAAAAGAGGGGAAGAGTCTTATGTCTGATCTGATCTGAAACCAATTGATTTGTTTAGAGACAAGAGTGAAGTGTTGAGGCCTGCCAGCCCTTCATGGGCTTCTCGTGCTCTCAGATCATCACAGCAGTGAAACTCTTGCAGCAGACGGTCTGCTTCGTAGACATCTGCTGCAACAATGGGTGCAGATGAGCTGCTTCTCACCATGTCAGCCTTTGGGTAGGATTTGTCCAGCAAACCATGAGGATATTTCTGATTGTCTGGTGGGAAGTGACCAAGACGTGGTTGCGAAGGTCTTTCATTGGCATGGACTGAGCCCATGGAAGGCAGACGAAAGCCAAGGCTGGGTCAGGAACTGACTTTCCCTGCCAGAGTTAAGGATATGCCCTGCATCCAAAAAGGGGTTTGAACACTTTCTTTGTTTTACCCATTTTTTATGTGAAAGCTTGAAGCTTCTCTGACTGAGAAACGAATCCCTATTTGCAGCTAGACTGTGAAACTTCTTAGATTTTGATCCCTGATGCTTTTTATTAAGAATAGTCTAACTGGAGTAACGATACGAAAGTCAGGGACTTAAACCTAAGCAACTGGAATAAATGTGGTGTACACCAGCCATGGGCATCAGTCCTGCTTTAGGTCAGCTGCTCTCCTACAGGCCCCTTGTTTCACGGGGCATTAACAGAGGTGACATAAATGAAAGTGGGGCACACACTAGAAGAGCTGGCTTTTATTCTTAGAGAGAGAGTTTTTTGTTTGTTCTTGCTGGTTGAGATGTTGTAGCAAACACTTGACTTCTTGTCATCTCTAAACTATGTAGAGAGATGGGGAGCTGGCTTTTACCAAAGCAAATGGACTTTTGCTTTGAAAAGTCCCTTTCTGCAATTTTTGGCATGACTGATCACCCTGCTCTCAGCAGTCCCTCAGCTTTGCGATACAGTGGTTTTGTGCAAAGGTGTATTTTTATGCACACGAGCTTTGAAAGCTGCATCTCTTTGAAAATATGTCCCTAGATAGTCCATGTAGTTTTAGACACAGAGATGGAGATGGGAGCAGAGGACTTAGTTGGGAAGAGGGAGCAGGCTCTGGGGCTGTGAGACGGCAGCCAGCGGCACTATTGGACACATGGTAATGAGCAGCACTGCTGCACATGGCACAAGTTGTCGAATAACACTCAGGTAAGAATACTACATGTTAAATGACCATTACAGCATGAATTCAACCATAGTGTGCCTTCTGTCTGAGCAACAGTCCTTATGGAAATGCTCGCCTCTTCCTCCCCAAGCTGAACCCTTGTCTCCCTATTGCACAGAGCAGACACAGCCTCAAATGTGCCATAACTTACAGAGCAGCTTTTTCCCCTCTCCAGTCACTGGTTTCCATGTGGGTTTTTCTGCTGTGTCGTTCTGGCGGTTGAATGCAAGCATTAATGCATTTATTTCTGGAGCTTTGAGATCCTGCTTTTAACTGTGCATGCAAGGGCGAGAGGCACAGAGGTTAAAACTAGTGCTGGCCAAAGGGTCAATTGCTTGCATGCTCAGTTGGAAAGTATTTCAGCATTACATGTAAACATATGTTGGAAACGCAGATCACAGCCGCCCTGGGGGCATCTGAGTGGCTCAGCCCTGCTGCAGATGGGTTCCCAGCTGGCCCTGGGCAGGCGCTTGGAAAACTGCAGCACCCAGAGGAAATCCTGGGCAGGGAAGAGGAATGGCATGGCTGGGCAGAGCGAGGATACGCTGCTCTGCAGGGTGGCACTGACCTTGCTGTCAAAAGCATCCCTGTCTCCCTTCTTCAGGCATTGGAGGTGCCAGTATCCTCAGGCTGGCTCACCAGGCCCTGCTGAGGCTGCTCTTCCCTGTATCCTGGCTCCTGTCTGAGTGAAGCAAAAGGACAGGGCTGAGGTCTCGGAGGCCAACTCCGGTTCATACAAAGTGGATACAAAGATCTCAGCTGAAAGCAAAAAAAAACCCCTGTCTGCATTTAAATCAGCCTAATTGAAGTGGCTTTTCCCAGGAGCTAGCAGGCTCACTGTGCTGCTTGCCTGAAGTGATTTGTGCAATTACCATCCTTTGTGTTTTTCTGGTGGGTTTTTTTTGTACTACACTCATTTATGGGACATTGCTTAGGGAAGATCACCTATGTGCAATGCGTTGTTTTAAGTTTAGAAATCAAGGCTGGATTCTCACTTGCTGTAAGGAGTGCAGTAAGTTGGGGGAGCTCTACTGATTTACAACTGCTGGTGCTCTGGTCCACGGGGCACCTGGAAATAGCTTGGCAAATATAAAAGACAATAATGGGTTCTTCGTCCACCTGGAAAACATCACATACGTCAGTGGAAGGAGGGACATTTGTGAGAGCAAATACTTCATTTATCAGCATATGAGCTATTGAAAAGACTGGATGGAGCTGGGATAATTACAACCAAGATTAGTCTTCTTGGAATGGAAAAGTAATGACAATCCTAATTTTACCAAATCCCCTGAAATTTACTGTCTGTTTATTTAACAGCCAAACCCTTTCCTGCAGCAGAGGACCGGCAGAGGACTGGCTAGATTTATGGAGGTGCAGTTTAGTAATCTAAATACTTGGGAGTTCATCTGTGCGGCCCATGAGCTGCTCTGGTTATTTTCACTGTCACCGCTCGGAGGCCGTGGGAACTGGGAATGCAGGCGGGAGCACAGGGAGGCGCAGGCTGGAAACCAGCCGGAATCAGTCAAAATGCTCCTCTTCCGCTTGGTGTGCAGTGAGAAGTACCTGGCCTCCTCTGCCAGCCTCAGCTCTCACTGCTGTTGGGAAGGGAAGGGAGCAAAGCTCCTTCTATCCCCTCTTCAGGAGCTGCCTGTTTTTTCTTTTTCCAGCGTATCTGTGGGTTTTTTCCTGCAAGTAAGGAGAGACAATCCGTACTCAGGAATTCCCTGTGCAGGAAAGGTCAGAGTAACCAGTGCGTGTAGGAATCAGCGTGCTGATGGCAGTTTCCATGTGACAAGCCATGGATATCACCTGTCCATCCCAGAGCCCTACTGAAACTGGAAACCTCCACTAGAAGCAGAAATAGCAGCAAAAGAAGGAGAATCCCTTCTGGACCTTATAGAGTTTGCTGAAAAAGAGAAGAGGTTATCCAGAATTCATGAAAATGGAGGCAGGCAAAGGAACAGAGCTATGGGTCTGGAAACCCTTTCCCTAACGTAGTTTAATATTAGAGGAAAATGCCTGGACTGGGGTTTAATAATTGTTGCTGGTCTTTTTTGTAGCAAGTTCATAATTGCTAGGCAAATCTGCATATGTGGGTTTATGAGCTGTGCTACCTTTTGGCTGAATATTTACTCTTTTCTTACCAAGAAAGTAACTGTTTTTTTCCAGTCCAGCATGCCCTGCAGCAGCTGAAACACATAGCCTTGATTTCCCATTCATCTCTAAAGTACTGTGGATTTTAGAGTTGGTGGAAGCACGTGCAACCCCCCCCGAAAACCCCTGAAAGATGAAAACAGTGGTCCAAAGAAGACAGAATGAAAATTTCTTTTGAATCTTTCTGAGCCAGGGTTTCAGTCTAAGGGACTCAGTAGCATGGTAAGTGTTTGTGCCAGACACAAGCCAAATTCTTACTCATAAAATTCAAAAGGCAATTTTCTTTCAGGGCACAAATTCTAATATAAGATCTCTTACATTTTCATAAACCACTGTCAGAAACTGGCCACTGTTGAAAGTGGAATGCGCAGTTAAATCCTCTCTGGGCAAACTAGGGCAATGGAAAATTCCCCTTAGTCCCTTCTCTGGTGCTGGCATTACTGCCCTCCACTTGCTGCACAGGCCAGAGCTGCTGAGCAGGGACCCTCTTGCTGCTGACAGCTGAGCTGTCCCTGCGCAGGCTCCTTTGATGGTGTGGGGACATCTCACGAGCAGCCTTTCCCAGGAGAAGCCAGGCACCTCTGAGCACAGTGCCGTAACCCCACGATGATTGGCACCGGTCCTCCTGACTTTGAGGAATGAGTCTGTATTGCAAGCCTGAGGGAAAGGTGTAGGGAGAGGTTTGGGGGAAGAGCAACCCGAACCATCGCTGGGCTCTATAGATGGAGAGGCATCTGGGGCTGGAAGTGCAGTGCCAGCCCAGCCCAACCTGTGCTCCAGGGCCTCCCCACACTCTAGGCAAAACCCACACGCACAGCCAGATGGGTTTTATCTCAGTCAGTGCTCAAGGAAAATTGTACAGAAAAGCCACAGTGCTTGTTCCACCTCATGTGTGTCTGTGTTTTCTGAATGGAAAAGTTCATGGTCCTGTGGGAGTGTCTGGAGAGAAACCCCATCTCACAGCACTCTGCAAGAGCAACACAAACCATGGAAACATGAAACAGCCTGGTTATGAGAAAAATTGTCAACATCCTGCTCACCTCTGCTGGACCTTTTCAGTGCTCCTTGACTTGATTACTGGCTGTTCCTCTTCTTCTCCATGACAGCCTGGCAGGTGGCATTAATGGGACCAGCCACTCAACTGGAGAGGGAGGCAAGAAACTGAAAACAACTGAGAACATTACTGTCTTGCCCAAGTATTTCTATATTAGATGCGAGGGCGCAATATTGTATCTGGTTGAGACGGGATCGAGTGCAGACTGCATCCGTATTCAGCACTGTCTCAGCCAGTTAGCAAACTACCTTGGTCCCAAGTGGCCATCATCTGGGAAGCAGCTGATTGCCAAGTAAATCCAGGAGCTGCTGTCTTTATAGGAAACTCCTAGAAGATTGACTAGGTAGTAAAGCACCAGTGTTCTATAGCAATTCTCCTGTGGGGAATTCGGCCAGATCTCTGCATTGCGAATGTACAGGACTATACCTATGGACATCCTTGAGAGTGTGATAGAATTTAATCTGTTTGTATGGCGAATCAGCCCTGATCTCTGTAGCAGATGCCCAGAGAACTCTAGAGGCAGCATAACCTGTGAAACCAGGATACCTGTGGCCCTATGAACAGAATTTGCCTTTTTCTTTTTTTTCCACTCAGTCAGCCCCTTCCCTGATTACATCTTTGATGCATGGAGTCTTTGCTCATCCTTTCATTTTCCTCATTTTTTTTCCATCTCTCTTTGCCCCAGATTCCTGTCTTTTTCCCTCCCTCTTTCCCTCCCTCTTTCCCTCCCTCTTTCCCTCCCTCTTTCCCTCCCTCTTTCCCTCCCTCTTTCCCTCCCTCTTTCCCTCCCTCTTTCCCTCCCTCTTTCCCTCCCTCTTTCCCTCCCTCTTTCCCTCCCTCTCTCCCTCCCTCTCTCCCTCCCTCTCTCCCTCCCTCTCTCCCTCCCTCTCTCCCTCCCTCTCTCCCTCCCTCTCTCCCTCCCTCTCTCCCTCCCTCTCTCCCTCCCTCTCTCCCTCCCTCTCTCCCTCCCTCTTTCTGCCTTTCTTTCTGCCTTTCTTTCTGCCTTTCTTTCTGCCTTTCTTTCTGCCTTTCTTTCTGCCTTTCTTTCTCTGCCTTGAGTTCTTCTTATGCTTGTTCTGTGCTGGGAAGCAAAAAGAGAGGCTTGGATGTGATGGGGCTGTTATGCAGCACCACTCACTGCGCGTTGCTGCCGAAGCCTGGGTCTGGGCAGGAATGTGCTAGGGATCCTGACAGGATCCCACTGCTGCCCCAGGGGTAATGTGCCTTGCGATGTCCCTGTGGAGCACGTGCCGGCTGCGGATTGAGTGCCCTACCAGCAACAAGCGTCCTTCATGGACCTGAGTCCTGGCTTTGGAGTTGCACCAGTCACACACATCCCCGGTGAGTTCCTGATGATCTGTATGGTTTTAAGGGGTTTTATTTCCAAATGAGTGACTTTCTCAGGTGTGTTTATTATTCCCTTGGAAACGCTCAGTTCGGCTGTGCATCCAAGCTGTGCACAAACAACAAATAGCAAAACCAAACCAGCTGTTGGCACGGTACCCCACAGCCCAGCTGGTTGGACTGTGGATCTGTTGGACTGGAGAGACAGGCGACATGGAAATACAAATATCTCCCGTTAGCTTAGGCTTCTCCTCTGTCTTAATTGTCCTGCCGTCCATACACATAGCAGGAAAACTTTGTGTAATTCCAGGAGACTGAAGAAAAGTTTACTCTCTCGGTGTATCTGATCTGAGTTTGCAGTTTGTGTAACAACCGCATGTTTGCCATGAGTTTTTCTGCTTCCCCTGGGCAGCAAATTCTTTTCCTGTCTTTATTTTCTGGGTCTTTTGTGCAGCAAGAAGCAGGAGGACCTTTCTGAAAGCACAACATCATGTGGCTGTAAAATCACAGGGAGACTCAGGGCATGGTCACCCTCCCTACAGTGGGCAGGCTCTTACGAAGAACGCAGTTGTGGAGCTCGTTTCAGAAGGCACTGTGTAAGAAGTGTCCTTTATACTGAGATGGCTGTGTCTGCATTCCAAGTGAATGCTGGCTCCACATCCAGAGCCAGCACATGCCTTGTCATTGGGACACTTGGCAGGGATTTTCTATCTGCAAATCATGATTACTGTGACAGAAAAAACCAAACCAGTCTTGGTCTTATCTGCTGAGATTCTTAAAGAAAAGGCACAAAACCCCCAAATGCCCTCCCCCTCTGGAGATTAATTATGGTTTTTAATGCCTTTCTAAAGTAGCTAGGACTCAAAAAAGCACACCAGTGTTGTTTCTCTGCCTTGCAGGGTGTTTGCGTCAGGCGTCCTCCAGTGACTCCAGCAGTGCTGGGGCTGCAGCAGTGTGGCATCTGACCAGCACGTTAGGGGAGAAACAGTGTCAGCTTCAGAAAAATGAAATATGAAATAAGCCTTGCTTTTCCTGTAGTTGGCCTATGTGGTGTACTGGAAAGCCTGTGGGTGGGGAGGAAAACCTGGTTGGCACCATGGAGCAACTTGTTAAAGTTTGGTCCATCCTCATGGGAAAATCCCAGGGATTTCAGACATACCATCCAAATCGCACTTCTCTTGCCATTCATGGGCAACAGCCCAGCTTGGACTGATTTCAGTACCCACTCTCGGTTGTAGCTGGAATTGAAGGAAGCCCTTTGTCCATTAAACAGTTGCTCTGTCCCCCCTCTTAGGAGGGCCATAATCTCCTGCAAATTGAACCTTGCAGCCAGACTCCCCCTCCCTTGCCCTTCTTTCCCAGGCAGTGCTCATTCCTTGGCCTCTGCCTTCCTGCCTGTTTTCTTGTGAACATCTGCAGCCTTGCAGGACCAGCACACCACGTTTCTCAAAACCTTGGCTGCGCTGTTAGAAGTCATGCTGCATCTGTGGATCCTGTGGAGCATCACTTTGGCAGTGCCTGCAGCCCACTAGTGCAGTATCCAACTCCCAATCTAAGCCAGCCGTAATTTTTTGGTCTGCAGCAGAGCAGCAGGTCCCAGGTCGCGGAGCCACCTTTCCAGTAGATGGCATCAAAGACAGCCAGTTCCTCTGCCCAACTTTGCTTCCCATCTCTGGCTGATGAGGGCTGCATTCCTGCAGTCCCCCTTTCCAACAGCGTTGGAGCAGCCATTCCTTAAAAAAAGCAAGCTGCACCTTGCTTTTCTTTTGCTTCGACATTAAGTGCCTGAGTGACTGCTGCTCCCTGCCTTTCCCTCACGTTCGACTCTTCAACCATAATCTCACTTGAAAAATGCATTGAAAATCCAGTGATGAAAAATCAATATAGACCTTCAGGTGCAGTTTTTGATGTCTGAATTCAGTTTATTTTTATACATGTGTATAGGTTTTGCATATGCAGTGAGTGCCCTTCGTGATAGGAAGATGAAAGGCATTTCATCTTTTTTCTTTATAAACCATGAATAGACCTGATAGTTGTTGGATGTCATTGATACACTGGATGTGAAGTAGTCCCTCTCCCTGACTCCCACTTGCAGGAATTCCCGTGCTCAGCAGGTTTAGCAGGCCAGCTGACTCCGCTGCACTGAAGTTGACACATCATATGAAAACCTGGTCACTCACCATTATTTCTGTTGTCTTTGGGAATGTTTCCAAAATTGGCTTCCCTATTTAGCAGAAGGAAGTCAGGAGGAGCAGGTGGGTGTGCAGTGAATTTTGGGAGGAGGGAACATACACGTAGTTTTTATTTTTAAACTTAGATCCCAGTGACTTTTAAACGTGATGATTGTGACGTGCCCTGCCCTTGGGAAGTGGTTTAAGCTGCCTCCCAGGGCTTGCACTTGCCGATAGGACTTAGCAGGGATTTTATGGATCTGTTTTCAATTAATAGGAAAGAGCTGGAATTTCTTCCTGCTGCAATTGTCTTTTCTAAGTTCAAAGGAAAAAAGTGCCTTCACTTTTCTCCGAGGCCACAGGTCCCATACAGACCTTGGGCCTGACTCCTCAGTGCTCATGGCCATGCTGGCTCTGGCCGGCACGGGCAGGGTTTGGGCTGCTGTGTGGAGTTGGAGGGGGACAGTTCCTCGTCAGGCAGCAGCTTGGGGGTCCCGGCAGCGCAGCGGGCAATGCCGGCTGCCGTGATCGCACAGGTTGGAGTGCCCACAGCTGCTCTGGGGCTGCAGATCTCGCTGTACCAGTCTGGGAAAGAGCAGGACACTTCTCTCACTTGAGGACTTCTGTTTAAGAAGCATTACACTGCCGTATTGCTGAGTGCAGGATCAGTCCGTCTCTGTTATCTCTGTCCTCTCGCATTGTTGAAGCCCCCATGAGCAGGCGTGCGGGCAGGCTGTGAAGTGCATGGCTTCCTGTGGGACCTTGACCTGGACTGACAGCAGGACAGCCCGGAGCTCAGTCTGGAAAGCCATGCCAGGGCTCTGGGGCTTCTGCCCTTCAACTGGAACCAAATCTTGAGTATCTTGACAACTGATTTGCACCTGGACCAAGGTGAGGGCAAAGCAACACTTAATGAGCTACCAGGGGAGGACAGTGATTTGGCAAAGGGCAGGCATTGCCAGGGAACAATGCAAAGGTCTGGTTGACTCTTCCAAGAAAGACACAAGGAGAGCAGGGAGAGTCATAGTCCAGGGGTTCATCACCCAGAAAAGGTGGTGGGAAGGGGGGTTTCTGCCCCTGCCTGCACCTCCTGTATCCCAGGCACAGCCCCAGTGCCCCTGCACCCCTCAGGCTGCTGGGGCCGGCATCATGCCCACACCGTGACGTGACCTGCTCCAGTGTTAGTGGGTGAGAAGCTGAAGATGCTGTTGCGTGGTGGTGAGCTCTTGCCTGTTCCTGGCCCAACTGGGCATTTGCAGTCCGGGCTGAACTTGAGCTGGTGGCCCGATGGAGAAGGGACTGGAGTCGCTTCTTAGTTTGCAAGGGTCCTGGAGACTTCTGCTTTGAGTAAACAGAAGTCTCTTGGTGGATGGTCTTCCCTTTTCCCTTTGATCAGGCTGTTTGTAAGGAGTAGGGCTGTTGCACAGCCACGAGTGCTGTTGGAGCCTCTCCCCCTGGGGAGACAGCAAGGCGCTCCAAGACAGAAGGTCTGGTGGTGGTGCTACCTGTCCTCAGACGCATCTGGTGGCTCTGCAGGAGAGGAGACTGCCCTGTGGCATCAGCTTGTAGTGTCTCCTGCACCATTAAGGGCTTCGAGAACGTGGTCACGTGCTTCAGGAGAAGCAAAAAGTGGCACTTTTTGGTGTTTTCTGGAGTGAGTTGCCAAACCTATATGCAGGCTTGTTGGAGGACAGAGAGGGTGTCTGTCACAGGCAGGTTTTTTGCCAGGATCTGTGCTCAAAGCAAGACCACAGCAAAAAAACTTGTCTAACAGAGAGACCTGACACACAGTTTTGCTGAGGTTCAGAAGAAAAATAAATCTGCATAAGGATAATGTGTTTGTTTAATGAATTAGGTCTGAAAACAGTATTAAGCCCTCCTGGTGGCTTCGAGATGGCAAACCAGAAGCTCAGGCAGGGCAGTGAGCACTCCTGTGGTGTGATCACACAGCACTGCTACAAGTGTTTGAGCACTGGCAGCACCTTTCAGCATGTGCTGGTGCCTTGGGTGACCTTTGAGACCCAGGATCCCCTGGGAGCTTCCAGATGTGCCCCTGGCTTCCACCTCAGGTGGGAAGAAAATAGCATCCTCCAGGACAAGCAGTCCAGCAATGCTGCTCTTAAAGCATCTGGGCTGCAGAGGAGTCAGAGAGCAAGTTGATACAAATTCAGCACATGGCTTTTAATGCACAAACGCAGCCCAGGGTGCCAGTGGGTGCAAAGTCACCAACACCAGTGACCAGATTCCATTCACAAGGGTGAAGCTGGACTGTGCTGTCCAGGTGTGATGGTACCACAGTGTTGCCCAGTGTGACACAGTGCTGCAGGGTCAGGGAGGAGTTTCCTTTCCAGGGAAAAATGATGACGGTGCCGGTCACTTCATGACTGGTTATACTGTCCCCTGGGAATGCGGTGAGCAGAGATGAAGAACAGGCATTATAGGAAGAAGGAGGAATAGAGGAATGAAGTTAAAAGAAAACCAACCTGATGCTTTCTAAGAACAGATCAGAGTGGCTGGGACCATTCAGGTATTTTCCTTGGTTGCAAGAGCTGAAAGGCTTGAGATGGGAGATAAGAGGGACCCCTCAGGATGACCCTTTATAACATGATGTGTAAACATTTGACAGGCACCTGAAGTTTCATCGTTAGTGTTCTTTGTTGAGAAGAGACAGATGGACGCACTTTCAGAATGCTGCTGTGCAATGGTCAACCCTCTGTGCCAAACATGCTCTTCCCTTGTAGCTTCAGGAAGGTTTATTTGCACAATAAAGTGACCCATTTGACAATACATGGGGACTTCACCACAGTGACTGGTCCACAGCCCTTGGCTCTTGCATGTAGTCCCAGGAGACAGGCAGGATTTGGCTTTGCGTGTGCTAAGGAATGAACGAATAAATAAATAATCCTTCCTGGCCTATGTAATTCACCATTTATAGTCGTGCAACAAAATCCTGCATTCCGGTTTTCAAAGAGCTGGGGAGTGGCAGAGGCAGGGCGAAGGGGAGCCTCTCCATCACCGTGCGGGAAGCCTTGTCCCAGGCACCAGGCAAAGTGGGATGGGAAAAACTAAAAGGAGCTCATGCTTTGCAAAAGCTGCAGGGAAGCCATCCGACAGCAGCTCCGTTTTGAATTACCTGTGTCTGGTTTCCTCATCGCTCATATATTTATGAATAGAAAGGCCGGGAGGTCTTGATTTTGTGCTGAGGCTGCAAGGGAATCCGTTATTTGGCTCATAAAATGATTTGGCAGCTCTCTCACGCACTGAGTTTGCCTCTTATGTTTCATAGTTTTGGCCATTGGTTTCAGGGAAGTTTGGAAAATTCACCTGCTTGTTTGAGTGAAGGTAGCACATCACCTGGCTGATGCTGGGCCCTGAGAGGATGCTGCTTTACAGCCTAATTTGCCAGCCTCAGATTTGCTTCTTAGGTTTTGCAGAGATTTATACAAAAGTCTCCTCTGTGGTTGTGCCAGGGAAGTGCAGTGAGGGGCAGCCTATGGTTCTGATCCAGGCATTTCGTGACAGGACACTGAGAGCTGGACACTGACCGTGCCAGGGAGGATGTGTGAGGACAGGCTTATGTCAGAGCTGTGCTCAGAGAGGTTATGTCTCCCTTCTTGCATGCATTATGAAATGTTAGAGGTTTTTTGGAAGGGACTGGGTTTATCCTGCTCACTTAGCTTTATATAAACTTTTCAAAAATAACATTTAGTTTCATCATGTTAGTACAAGAAACATCAGCTCCCCTTCCTGTTTCAGAGATACTTGACACTCTTGGGAAAGAGGAACTCGATTCAGCTTGTGAGGTGCTTCTTGTTGCTTTTTTTGGGTATGTACATGTGCCCAAGTTCAGTTTATCTCTGCTAAAGTGGATTTCCTTTTCTTTGTTTTGTTTTTATTTTCCTTTTTTTTAAAATATCTAGTTTGCAGGGCTGTGCAAACAGGCATCCCTGGTTGCTGCAATTCATTTAAACACTTAAAGATATTTTTCAGCTCATCTATTTTCAGTGAAGCATGTAAGTGTTTGTTCAGCTTTAGCAAAGCCTTAATCTTGTCCCTTAAGATAAGGACAAGTTCAAGTATCTTTTTGAAAAAGGGAAGATTTGCTGAATCTGCACAGAATTCAGTGTTCACCTTAACTCCCTGAAATAGCCATAATACAGAATAAATTTGTCTGCTCCTGCTTAGTTCTCAGCATAATCCATTGATAGTACAAAATGCAATTAGCAAGGAAGGGCTTCGTTTGAAATCATTTTGTCCTATTGTCCACCCCAAAGCCGGAGCCAAGAAAGGTCTCAGGGAAGAAACTGAGTTTGGTAGCAGAGTTGTTGAACACGCATCCCTGCTCCCTGCTGTGCTCATTGAGGATGCGTGTTCAGAAAGCGGGAGGCTTTAGCCACGAGAGCAGCCTGTTTGAGTTCTTTGTGTTACTGTTCTTGTAGAGAAAACTATGGAACATTAGCTGGCACTGGTGAAGGACCATCTGTTTTATCTTTTCCTTAACCTCACTTTACCTCTCCTCAACTCCACGTGTAAGTCCTATTGCTGGTGGGATTTATTGCACAGAAACCTCAGGAGCCAAGCTGTGGCTTTTGGAGGGCAGTATTGCTCAGCTTTGTCAGTAACTCCTATCCCTCTATTCAGGCTGTTGGGCAGCGTGCTCCTGCGGCCGTGTGCCGGCTGACTCCCAGTTCTCGCCGGAGCTGTCTGGCAGTGGTTGCATACACAGAAACATGGGCTCACATGAATTTGAGACTTGTCCTTTTACATCCCAGCGGTGACTGAGCCCAGCAAGGGGAGATGCTGGAGGCAGCTCTGTTATCGAGCTGCTGGTCCCTTTGCTCTCGCCCGTGTGCAGTTGTGTGCCACTGCCCTGGTGCGCACGCACCTGGGTGCAGCCCCTGCTGGACTCTGGCCGATTGCAGCAGCAGTGCTGGGTGCTGGTGGAAGCTCCCACACCATAGTCTTTGTGTGTTTGTTTTCTCCGTTACAAGGCACAGTGGTCACTGCTTTGTGCCCTCACTCCTAGCCTTCCTCCCACCCACGAGGGTGGTCCTCCAAGCCTGTCCCAAGGTGTGCATCCAGCTGGTAGCTTTCCCCCTCTGCCCCAGTGACCGCATCTCAAAGGAAAGGCACTAGTGGGGAGGGGACCTTACACGGGGCCTTTTGCACCTGTGCCTCTGATGAAGCAGTTGGATTTTTGTCTGTTCTTCCTAACAGATGCTGGGCACTTCTGTTTCTGACCGATGCTGTCCTGAAGTCCTCCCTTTGTCTTTGAATCAGACTGAATCATCCTCTCCTTAAACTTATCTTTATTTCTTGATGAGTTTGCAGAATGTTTAGTTGTTTGGACGTGGCCACTTCTGGCTGCAGGCTCTCCTGTCTGGGGATGCCAGCGTGAGTAATGTTACCTTATGCTAATGTGTTCACCTTAGAGCATCTTCTGTCCCTCCAGCTCTTGGCAACATAATAGGCACATGATTAGCTTTACGCCCTGCGGTGTTCCCCTTGATGCTTCCTCCTCTCTGCTGAGTCCCTTGGGTATCTCTCAGAGGCAATGCTTACAGTGCAGCCTCCCTGGGCTCAAACCGGCCGTACCTTGCTCCTGAACTCATACTGTGGGCTTGGACCCCAAGAAGGCAGGATTTTTAAATCGATTTCCAAATTCTCGTGTAAACTCTCCTCCCTCTGTTAATGCAGGGCACACCCAGGTGTGCATAACTGAGGACTCGATATACTGGGTAAACACCAGTCATTAACTGGGTTGATATGGCTGGTTAAGACTGTCTGAAATGAGATTATCCCAGAACTGATGTCGTGGCAGGGCTCAGCAGCAGCGGAGGGGCAGTAATGTGGGCTGAGAAGGACTCTGCTGATCCCAGACTGACTGACTGGGGTGTGAGAGTTGACCAGAGTGGTCAGAAAAATGCTGATAAACTGCTGTATCCGATTCTGGGGGAAGACCTGTGCATATGGGTTTGGGTGTGTTGTGGGTGTTCCGGCGCCAAGACCAGAAGGGTCTGCACCATCAGACTTATTGCAACAAGTCGCACATCTTTGTTGTGTGTTAGAAGTGAGGTGTTGCTGCGCGGCTGTGCTGAGCATGATTTGCTTCGTGTGACCCACGAGAGGTATTTTGGTGACAGGAAACCTTCAGTTTAGACTGGTCTGAGTGTCACCTCACGTGCCACTTTGTGACACCTTGACTCATAACCACAGGCTCTTCCTGTGCTCAAACTTCTTCATCCCAAGCCCTGTCCGTGAGTAACTGCTGCTCTGACAGAACCTCCCCACCACTCCTCATGGCTTTTTGACTTTGCAAACGAGGAGCTTCTTGTAGGAACTGGCACAAGAAAGCAGCAAACGGCACAAGCAGCAAACAGCTTTCTCCTGCCTCAGGCAACATCCAGAAAAAAAGGAAAGGGCTTTGTGTTTTTTCTTAAAGAAGTGCAGAAACAGGTGCTGCCAAAGGAGTGGAAGAAATTAAGTCCAGCACTTTCCAGGAAATATGTCCTGTTCCCAATCCCCTCTTCATTTGGTATTAAAAAGTTGGAATTAAGTAGATCAGTTCCTCCTAGGGCTGCAGAGGCAAGAGCTGGACCTGGAGCACGGCACAGACAGGAGATGCAAGCCCTTTCCCTCTGAGTCCTGACCTCCAGGACTCTTGGCAATTTCAACCCCGTGGTCTCTTGAGCTCTGCTTTACTTTCTGATGAGGGCTTTGCTTGGCCACTGCCGATACATGAACGCTGAACTTCTTTTCTCCATGGCACCTGGTAGCTCTCTGTTGTTTGCTCTCTATCGATCTGTTGCAAGATAGCAATGACCTCCCTGCTCCACACTTTGTGCCCAGGAGCGGGGTAGCAAAAGGGACAGCTCTGACTGCAGCGATGCGCGAAACACGTTTGCACTGAGGGGTCTGGAAGTATGAGCTCCCTCATCTGTTCCCTGAGCCACTGGATTAGAGGGGACTGAGGAAGTTAGGATTTAAAACTGAAGGATAGAGGAGAGGTAGCATGGAAGTAATGGTCCAGACCTAGATTCCAGCTATTTCTGAGTACATGAGAAAATTTTATCTGGATAGATCATTCCAAGTAACATGAATTCCACTTGGATGAAGAACCTAATTAAGTGCTGCAGGTTTGAGACAACAAGTTAATATTTTCAACAATTTGACCCCAATTTGCACTGAAGTGTTTCATTGGCTTGGGACCAGCGCACAGGGAAGGGGTCGCTGAGGGGAGAACAGCCTGAGTGCCAGCCTGTGCTGTGTCAGGGACACACCAGTCATGCCCCAGGCTGGTGTGTTGTCAGGTGAGCAGGTACAGACACCTACAGCAAGCATCACGAAGCAAGGCAGGGAAGCCTGCAAGCAGTGTGGCGGCTGGCCGAGCCATGGAGGTAAGCTATGCCTTTTTGCACTGGCAGCCCTAGATCTTCTCCAGAATTGCTTTTCTGCAAATAATAATGAATAGTCCCTTTATGCTTAGTAACTGGGTAGTGCTGGTGTCACCTCCCTGAGAAAAATCAGCATCCCTCCTCGAACAGACAGAATTATGCTCCCTTTTCCATATGCAGGCTGCATAATTCACTATAATTTTATTATCTCTGTGCACTCAGGAACACACCACATGGCTGTTCTGTAAGTGGTGAAGATGAGAAGCTACACCAGCATGAATTTTCTTTAATAAGATTACAGTATGATAATAGGCTACTAGAATAACTTGGCTCCTAATGATTTTGTTCTTTCTTGCATCCACATGATCAAGGGCAATATGCACTAAAGTTGCAGAGGCTTTTTAAATTATGCAGTAGTAAGTGTGTATTTTATATAACAGCTTTAATATTCAATGGGAATTTTTGTTTTGGAGGGAAATACTTAGTGTTGCCATTTCCAAGGCTCTGTGTGTAAGCACATGCCGACGTGTGGTTGAACTTCTGCAATGCACTGGCGGTGGTTTTTGTGGGAGAAGTCCAAGTGTTGAAACATAATGCAGCCAACCAAGCCGTCTGGAAGGGGATCAACTTTGTAGTACTTTAATCTGATAAAAAAAAGTAAAACTTGTAAATGATTTCTTCATGTGAGCCGAACATCAGGCATTCAGACTGGGAGATGCTGGCTCAGCTATCCCAGGGCCTCAGTTTCCCTTTCAGTAGAACAAATGAAGGAGTTGTTGGGACTTCCAAACCTGCCTCAGTGGGCAGCCCAGCCCGTTTGTATTGCACCACAAGGTTTAGTTCCCTAATGTTCGTAAAACTTTCTAAGATCTTCAAAGAAAGAGTACAAAGTTTTATTGTAACATTCCCCGTGGCAGCACTGGGTAACAGCTGTCACCTGGCTTAGATCCAGCCTTGGGGGAGCATAATGTCACCCATGATCCCAACTGGCACTGACAGCTTTTCCCCCTTCACGGTGAAGTTGGCTGGGCCTTCACTGCTACCTGAACCGGCTTTGCTGCACTGCAGCGTCCCTTGATTCACCACTCCACTGGCCCAAATACGGTTGATTTGGCCCGGTTTGAAGGATCGCTTTTCAGTTTGGTTTATGTTAGTGTAGTTGCTGACTTAAGTGGGGAGTGGAGGCCCAGTGCTGTTCATCGGAGCCGAATGTCACTTTGCAGTTCTCAGATGGTTTGTGCAGATTGGAGCGGAGGGAAGCAGAGCTCTGCAGCAAAAGGCTTTTGAGGTTTGCTCAGGAGAGGCAAAGCACATCGCTGAGCACGATGTGCTTCCCTACCCCATGGCTGTGTCCCCGTGGCTTATGTAGCGTAAGCAAGAGTGCAGAATTCACACCCACTGGCAAGCACGGCCAAAATTTTTCCCTTCTTCAGGGACCTCTCTGGGTCCACATGGAGAAAGGAGAGAGAGGTCTCTGTGCATCTCATGAAGCTTTGGAGCTGTGTGAAGGGGTTTGCAGCAGGTGGTATTTGCACGGGGGCCGTTTGGTATAAGGCTGGTCACCAGTGCATTTTGGACTTGGTGGTGGGCATGGTGGTTTTCACTTGGGCGTGGTGGTGAGAAACTTAATCCAGGTGGCGTTCCAGGTTCAGAGATGGTTGAAAGGCACCGGTCTTTCAAACACCACCTTACTCTGCTGGCAAGCAGGAGAATTGTCTTAACGCAGCCCTGGGAAACTCATCAGCTGCCTGAGCTCTGCCTACACCGGGTCTCTCACTCTTTTTCCAGCAGATGGGAAATAGTAGCAGAAAATTGCCAGCTGGATGAAGCAGTGGAGTCAGGGGGTCTGGGGACTGGGAAAGGATTGAGTGAGTTTTCCTTTGCAGTGGCAAAGGCCTTTTTTTGCTGCTGTTAACTGGGAGGATTTAATGGCTGTGTTCTTCAGCTGCTTCTCTGACATCAACCCCACGCTGAACCCTCGGGTTAAGGAGCTGAGTTTTCATGTGGACTCACAAGGCCTTGTTCTGCAAGCTAAATCAGAGCCCAGATGGCTTAGAAAAACCCAAGAGAGCTCCAACCTAAGAGCAGCCCTTGCCATGCACGTTCCCATGCTCTTTCAACAGGCTGGGGCTGCTCTGCCAAGTGTGATTTCAGAGGAAGCCTGGGAAGAAAATCGAGCCCCGTCTGTCATCCTTTCTTCAGAGAACTTCTGGTGCCTTTGTGGTGGGCAGAAAAGCTGAGAGAAAGGAACTCGGAGTTCGACTTTGTGCATCCTGTTTCCCATCTTCCTTGGGTGTCACCCCATGGATGAGAATAAGAGACTTTTTAGGGCGGTGAGGGCAAAACAGCAGAAGTTGGCTCTTGAGAGATGCTGTGGTCGTTTGTTCATGATTCTGCAAGCATCTGTTGTGTCTAGTCTGGGGAGTTCAATCCCAGAGAGATCC
Organism: Neomorphus geoffroyi; assembly: GCA_033558235.1. Taxonomy (NCBI): domain Eukaryota; kingdom Metazoa; phylum Chordata; class Aves; order Cuculiformes; family Neomorphidae; genus Neomorphus; species Neomorphus geoffroyi. The sequence continues at coordinate 178,228 of JAUMJM010000016.1, read as the reverse complement.
AGCATAGCCCAAACTGAATTGCCTCAGTGTGTTCGTATGCGTAGCTGCACGCTGCGCTGCGTGGCTGCCTGCCACCCCTCTCCAAAGGTGAATGTGTTTCAGAAGCAAAGCAGTTCGCACTTATATAAATATTTAGTGCCTGTGGGTGAGCCGCAAACTGTGCCAGTCGGCATGTTTAAATATTTCCTGAAATTTGCTGGGAGGAGTGGACACTGAAGGACTGCAGGATTTGCCTTGTTAGCAGTAAAATGAGGTGCCTGAGGAGTCAGCCCCTCCTGCCATGGTGACACCTCCCTGTCTGGCCACAGCCCTGTGGACCTGGGAGGTGCCTCTGCTCTCAGGCACTGCTCCGACATTGGCCTTGAAGCCCTTGTGGGCTGATACCTGGTTGCTGCTCCCTGCTCCTGCTGTGTTTGCACACCTGAAGACTTGAAAGGTGGTTTTGCAGGTGTCCATCCAGCCTTCACCTCAACACCAGGCTTGGTGCACTGGGCAAGCACGCCTTGGCTGTGAGCAAACACCCCGTCGCTGCTTCATCCTTCTCCTGTGAACTGCTCGCTTGCTGGAAAACTTCTAATTAAAGCCAGATTATTGGTCTTGGCCCTTCCTGTTAGTGTTTGGTCTGGGGTTTTCTTTTTTTCAGTCCCTTTAAGACGTCTGGATAGATGATATCAAGGTTTATTTGTTTGTGATGGAGGAAACATTTTCACACGGGGGCTAAATGTTGTTGGAAAAGAGCAAAATTAATAGCTGCTCAGTTAATCCTGATTAAACTGGCAGCTGGGAGATATTGATCAGTGTGTTCACAGCGAACTAACCCTCTCTAATGCGCAGGGTAAATAAGCTACTGCCTGCGGTTACCTTAACCCTTCCCACATCAGTAGCCTCATGCGCCGGGCAGGCACCTGAACCTGAGCATCGCTTCTGCTGCTGCCCGGCAGAAGGGTTTTGCAGAGGGGGTTGAGTCCCCAGGCAGGGGCAGGAGGGGGGTACAGCCAGGCTGGTTTTACCCCCACATCTCCTGGGACTGCAGAGCAGTCACCCAGGTCTGGCTGTCCTGGCAGAAGAGAGCCCTCCCTGGTGGGGACCCTCCCAGTTGCTGCTACAGCCATCACATGGGGTGCTTGAAGTGGATCAGAACATTTCATATAACCAAAAAAAGCTGCCCTGAGAAGAGTACCCCGGGAAGGCCAGCAGCAACTGATTTTAAGGGTTTAAATCAAAAACTGGGCTTGACCAGAATGGGCACAAGGTTGGACCTGGTCCCATCTTTCCTGATGTTTCCGAATCCTGCTGCTTCCATTGCTGTCAGTCATTTTCCCACTCATCCTTTTTATTTTTGACGTGTGCTTTCTGAGGACAGATAAAACCGCCACACCTCCTGGCCCACTTGTTTGATCTTGCCCTCACCTTCAAAGTCATAAACCAAAAAGCAATTGGGAAGCTGCCTGGAGAGGAAGGAGATTCAGTGGGCTGACTGTCCTGCTCAGTTGCTTTATTATTCTCCCAAACACATGTTCCACATTAGAGGCCATGCATTCTTAATGTGCCACTGCCACAGTGTCTCCAAACAAATCAAATTGCTCTGGGTTGGGCCTGCCTTTAATATCCACAGGTCAGTGCATTTTTGAACCTCTGGGTGCTGCACTGTGACCGGATTTCTTTTTTCCTCCAGTGCCCAAGTTAACACAGACCAGATCTGGAAGTACCTGGAATTGTCTTCAGCCTCCCAGGGAAGGAGTGGGCCAGCAGGAATGGATGGGTGAGAATACAACAAGGCAAAAGAGCAGCTTTCTGGAGGGCACTCAGGAATGAGCTTTCCCTTAGGAGATCAGTACTGTAGGAACTTAATATTATCCTTGGCAAAAATTCCATTTAGAAGAGCACAACTCCTGCTGTCAGAGGTATGAGAGCCATTACCAATACCGAGTCCTGCACAGAATTCATTCTTTATGGTAGATCTTAGTACTGATCCACCTCTCAGTACTTCTGGAAAAGATCAGTGTTTGTTTCTTGAATGTCAGGTAACAAACTGGGTTTTCCACAGGGTGAGAGGGAGGCAGAGAAGGCAAGTAACCTCCCCAGTACCTCAGGCAGCAGCACTGCCAAAACTGGCAGCTGACTCTGCCTGCTCCCTCCCGTCCTCGCCCTTGGTCTGCTTCCCCATCCTGGTGCTCCACTTACCTCACACTTAACAGGATGAGAGTTCCTCACCTTCCCAGGTATCCAAAGAAAGACCTTTCTCCAGATGTTCCTCCTCGTGGCACATGACAGTCATGCAGGAGTGTCCACTGTACGCTGTAAAGATCGGCGCTGTTACAATCACTGTCCTTGGGCAAACAGGCTCAGGCTTCCTGTTTTCCTTGTTATCCTTACTCTACCGAATGTTCCCCTCTAGGTGCATCCACACAATAGCTGACATTCAGCCTGCACCTGTATCCTCTGTGCTCTGTTCCGGATGATTGATTGCTGTTGGATGGTATCTCTCCAGGATGCTGATCGTCCTTTACAAAGCATGCTGTCGCTGACCACAGGGCGAGCTCATCCTCCTTGTGTCCACATTTATGAGATACAAAGCTGCTGCCATAGGTGAGTGCAGTTAAGCTATTTTACAGCTGAAGAGGAAGGCATAAATGAAAATGGATAATGTGGTGGAGTCCTGGCTTTATTGCAGGGTGCTTCTATTCTCTTTTTCGCATGGTAGAGAGCATTGTCGTCTCTGAGCTTGTAGTTCAATTGTACACTTGGGCTTTGGTGCCCTTACTGCATTCCCTGGGGTTGGTGGTATCACTCAGTTCTCCTTTGGGCCCATGCTTGAGTCCCAGAAATCACTGCGTTGGCAGATGTTCATTCTGCCACTCCCCAGGGGACTTGACTTCTGCAAATGATACTTTAGTGTATTTGCATTTGAATTTTCTTCATTCCAGCCTGGGCACGAATGGGTTGTCTTTGCTCGCTGTTCAGTCATTGAGCCCACTCATCACTGACCACAGCGGTTTTTGTATTGCAGAATTCTTTCAAGTCCCAAGGAGATGCCAGGGTGAATAGTGGGAATGTTTGCAGGCATCCAGAGTGCTTTCACGCCTCATGCTCATCTTTACCCCTGAGCGAAGAACAAGGGTCTGCATTTTTTCTGTAACCCCTGTCAAACCTTGGTTTGTTCTTCCATCTTTGTTTGCTGCCTTGTTGGGCTAAACAGCCATCCCTTACTTCCTAGTCTGTCTCAGGAGATCCACCAGTTAGCAAAACACCCTCAATTAACCTTATTGAGTTGTGCCTAAAGGCAAAACAGACTTTCTGAGCTGCTGTGACTTTGCTTCTGTGAGAGGAGAGAAGACACAGGCAGTGCTGACTCCTCAAAATTTGATGTGCCCCCTTGTAAGTCTGGCACTGATGCTGCTGGAGGAGGTGGAGGATATCCCATATTCCCATCCTTTTTCTGTCCTTTGATTTGCAAGAACCTTGCAGTTGCCCATTGTGTGTCCTTTTTGCTCAGTTAAAACGTGGATCAGGTGAAGCTGCAGGCAGAAAACAGTAGGGGCAAAACTGGTTTCCTACTCAGAAGCTAGAAGCATAGCAATATGGGGCTATTCCACAACAGCTGGCAGGACAAGAGGCCCTTGTTTCAGGGTTATCTTGCCCTGAGAGCTTACCTGAGGGACACTTCATCCCCTGCTCTACTCCTCATTCTGGGCCAGAAGAATGGATGGGAGAGTCTAGGCAGGAAGACATCGCTGGGGTCTGTAGGTACTTCGCAGAGTAAGAAGGAAAGATCAGGGACCTGTTACTCTTGTTCTCCACGTGCACTGAAGGGGAAGAGAGTTTTGACCATGGAAGACAATTTGAGTCATGGGGATGGAGCAGTCTCACCTCTCGTGTTGTGAGCATCTCAAAACACACAGTTTATTTACAAGTGCCCGAGAGACTTTCATCATGGTGTCTTGAAGTATCATCACATGACCATGCTATAGGCGGCATGTGTTTCGTGGCCATTAAGAGAAAGCAGCTCTGCCTCTCACATTCTGTGCTGTGCCTGCATTTCCCCCTGCGTCTCATAGCCTTGATATCGCTGATGTTACGACAGAACACGTTCAGCACATCAAACTATTAAAAACATAGCTCAGATGGTGCTGATGGGAAGATGACACCTCCTGAATAATTTATTCTAACTGAAAAGATTTGTAATGCTTAAGGGTTAGTGGAACTCTGGACATTAACGCTTCATGAGGCGGCTGCTTGTTGTGATTCACTTGGGACAAGGAGGGGCTTGGCCTGTTTGAGCACAGGTTGGATATCTCTTGTCAGCCAAAGTCACTGTCTCCCTTAGGGACTCAGACTGGTGGAGGCTAGGAAAAGGGAATCTCCAGAAGGACTCCAAAGAGAATCTGGAAGTGTTGGACGAAGCAGGCACCAGCAGTGTGATTGCCCCTGCCTTAGGAACACTGAGCTTTGCCAGGGTTGAGGGTTGAAATAGGCTGTGATTACTGGTTGCAAAATATTTACAGTAAGCAGGGAATGGCTGACTACATTTAATTCCTGGCAGCAGGTCAGTTCCTCAGGGGCAACGACTGTAAGAACTTGCTCTCAGAAGCAGCTTCCACACCCCTGTCCAGGAGCAGCTAACCGATCTGTTGCTGGTGTGGAGCTTTGCACAGGAGTCAGTGAACCAGGAAGAAGGAGAAACCAACACATGGAAAGGCAGAGTGACCTGAGGTCATGCACCAGGCCAGTGTCAGGCAGGAGTGGGTTCTCTGTGTCCTCTGTTGCTTCCCAGACTCTCATAAACCCCAACAGCAATAAACTGAAACGAGTTCCTATCAGGAAAGATGAGATTCGGAGCTGCATCAACTCAAGATCAACCGTGGAGCCACTGTGGCTCAGTGGGAGCCCTGGAGTTAATGACCTCTGCAAAACTGATACATTTTTGCATAACTAAATTACAAGAAATAATTAAATCCCTCTTAATTACTGAGATAGGAACAAGTAGGAGGGAATAGCTTGAGTCCTTAGGTTAGATTCATCTTAATTCATCACCAGGCCTAGCAAAAATTTTTCTTAAAAATAAATATGCCCTACAAATTAGTCCAATTTTTTTTCATGTTGAAATAAGTTATCTTCCTGCTTTATGTGTCATTTTTAAGGAAGATAATTGAATATGAATTTTCTTTATCTGTAGAGAAACAAGCATTCAACATGCTTAACACAAATGCTAATGCAGATGTGTGTCTGTGTGTCTGTGTTTTCGGGCTGGTGCCAACATCTATGTAGGACCTGTTAGACTGAGGCTGACTCTTCCATAGCTGCTGGAATGGAAAAAGATACTGTTCTGACCTGGAGAAAATTCTCCTCGATTTGAGTTTCTTTGTGTATCAACAATTACTTGCAAATGTTTAAAACTCAATAGCAGTTGCCACAATCTGTGTTGCCTCCCAAGGAAATGCTCTTAATTTCTTCAGGTTTAGATTCTAATATGTGGCTAAGCTAAGCTTGATGGTAGCTAATGTTTGGTTTTAGGCAGGCTGTGAGTCCGTGCACAGAGTCAGAGCCTGGAATATGCACACAGCTGTGACCATGCTGGGGTAATGTCTGTGTAAATGTAAAAATATCAGTCTTAAAAGAGATTAATCTTTTCCACATTTCCTGCTCTGGTTGGAGGTGATTTCTGCATTCGTTTGTTCTCAGCTGTCTCAGTGCGTTGAATCCTCCTGCCTGAAAATCTCTTCTTGCAGTGATTTTACAGCCTGAAGTATTGCGTACACATGAAAAATGGTTGGTTGAGTAAGAGGTTTCTTGCTTTCAACCAGAAAAGAGATATATATAGTCACTTGAAAGTGACTTTTACGAAGAAAGGTTCATATATACCATATAAACAACCAGAAGGTTCTCTGAATGAGATATAAAGGGACTTGCTGTGAGCAGAAGTAAACTGAAACTGGGTTTTCCTCTTTGATTTTAGAACTTCATATTTTAATACCTGTGAAATACAAGTGCCTGTATGCACCTCGCTGGCTCTGCAAGTTTCCCACTGTGTTTTTTACAACACAATGTGCAGCAGTCTCAGGGTCACACAGAGCTGTCAGATACACAAGGATGTTTCTTGCAGCCCTGTAGCAGCGATGAAACATTGCTTAGGCTGGAAAGTGAGGGAGACTCTTGCATTCAAAACCATAAGGAGAGGGTTATAAAATTATCATGCCTCTAAATTCCAGATGTGAACCATGCAAAGGCCTTCCCTCTGTCCTTGTGTAAATCAACTCTCTCCTAAGCCTCCCCAGCATCTCAGCATCTGCCTGCCCTGACAGTGCAGGTTTCGCTGTGCTCGATCACATGCAGAGCACACACCTTGTGCTGGGACTAAAAGGTCTTTTGGAAAAACATCGTTCAGCTGATGAAGCGTTTGCTTAGGATTAGGTGCCATGGTTAATAAAAGCATTAAGAAGTGTCTCTGGCCACTGTCCTGTGTCAGAGTGGCCTTGTGTTTCCTCTCTTCTGAAGATGGATGTTCATCTAGTTTGGGTGGCTTTTGTCCTATTCCCTGGGCACAAAAGAAAAAGGAATACTGACTGGGCTTTGACAGATAGGAAGTTATGCAGTAGTGCTAACTATATCAGTATTTCTTGGACCTGCACTCACCAGGATCTGCCGTTGCAGCAGCACTGTCAACACAAATGCAAGAGGCAAGTCGGCTTGTAAGCACTTTGGGGTTTTGTTTTGGAATAGAGAGGTGTATCAACGTGGAAAGGTAGCAGCTTTGGGGGAGCTGTAGCACGGGGCTACATCTGGGGAGCCTGCCTTTCCACTGCGGGGTCGAGCCTGTGCGAGACCGTCAGGCGTGTGTCCTCCTCTGGAGAATGATCAAATTAAGCACCTTGAGCTCTGCCACAGCAGCAGAGAAGGGAGAGTACAAAGGTTATGCAAAACAGAACATTAATTTTCTTGACCAGCTGTGTTACAAGCAAAATGCATCTTATTTATACTCATGGAAGACCGTTCATAAATCAGGGTCCTCTGCAGCAATGCGTTTAATGAGAACTGTTAAATGATTTCCTGATGTACTTGCTCATCGTTACCATCTGATAAAAACCAGTACTCTCTCTGAGGACCAGGAGGTCCAAGGCAGCTCTTTGTGCTCAGGGAAGGAGGTGCAGGGGAAACAAAGCCCTCGGCAGCGTCAGATGTGTTTTGCAAGCGTCTTTGTGGGCACATTGTGTCGGGAGGATTGGTCGCTCGCTCAGACCCGGCTTGGAGTCATGCAGCTTTCAGTCAGGGAGATGGGCTGGTGACGTGAATAGCCCTTGGGTTTATGTCATTACTTTCACATAGAGAATACCTCTGGTTCTGACCTCACCTCCATCCAGCAGCACAGATCACACCGTGACGGGCTGAGGTGCGTGTGGTCCATGGCAAAGCTGGGGCGCTCCAAGACATCCATGCATGGACCCTGTGTGTCTGCAGACGCATGCGCTGTTTGTCTAAGCAAGTCCAAGCCAAGGGGACAGAACCTGATGCAGTGTGGCTCCCAGGAGGCTCCCCAGCCCATGGGTGCTGCGCAGGTGACCCCACGGGGTTGGCCCATGGGAGGCTGTGGGGGCATTGGTCTATTTGGCCTCTGCAGCCCAGTGAGTTCCAGGCAGGCGAGGCTGGAGCCGATGGCTGTCCAGCGTGCTGTAAAGACTCCTTTGTCAAGGGCATTCCCGAGCATTAAAATTGTGGGGATGCCTAATTTATGTGAGAAGGGTTTCTGTGAATCGGTGGGGAGGGCACTGCTGCCCAGAGGCTTGCCCTGCTCAGTGTTTAATTGCCAGTCAGAGGCTGGATTGGGCAGCTCCCGTTCTCTGACACTTTGTGTCTCTATCAATGAAAACTGGAGCGGTTCATCCTTCCTAAGAAAGGTGTTTATCTTCCCAGGATTTGTGGAAAGCCCTAGCGGGCTGTCCTGGCCTTTCTTACTGCATAGCTTTGGTGGGGTAAAGAATTGCTGTTACTTAGTTTCCACCCAGATAATCTGAATGGGGGCTGGGAGGGAATGCCTTAATTAAGCCTTTGGGAAAGCGTTTGGGATCCTGGCTTGTTTTGGTTTAATATCTAAAGAGCATCTCTTTTCAGTAGAGCATGATTTCACCACCGTATTTACTATGATTTGCTGACAATTACTCAAGAACCCCAGTTTACTCTGCATAAATGTTAATTAAACATTTTTCAGACCTTTTTTCATGTTATCTGGTTTCTTGGAATTTCCAGGCCTTCTATATTCTCTGAGTGGCATTTCCTGGTTTAGCTGGAAAAACACAAAAAAGCCTTGTCTGGAGTCAGCATGCTGCCATGTAAAAGCCTGCTGTGGTGTCCAAGCTGCCATTAGCCACAGAGGCCAATGAGTTAAAATATGATTGCAGTGATGGAGGAAGCATCAACTTTAGAAACTGTAAGTGGTTGCAGGCTGGATGGAAGACTTCTCCAGAGTGCTTAGTCCTAGGCAGAAGATAAAAGTCTCACATCAAACCTGGCTGGAGCATCACTAGCACATCGTTTTATTTCTGAAGGCTGGATGAGTGGCTTCCAAAGTAAGGAAGTGATATTAAAGTCAGGACTCAGGCAGATGCCGTGCAAAGTCAGAGTTTGTGGGTTGTCTCTAGAAATTATCTGTAGTTATGTTTTGTCATTTCAGTTTTGCAGAATGTCCCACCATGCATATCACTGGAGTTAGGAGGAGGGGCACAACAGACAGCTGCTTTCCCAAGCTGCATGCCTGGTTTTATTTTCCTTTGTTTTTTTTTATTTGTCTGTTCGTTGTGTATGATTTTAAGGCTGCCACATGCTAACCTGATCGCCATCCACCCAAGTTTTTCTCCTGTAAATAACCCCTCTTAACCTTACAGTGTTATTTCCCCATAGGTCCCCTCAGGTGTGAAACAGCTGGTGCCTGCCCCAGTGTCCTTGCCCACAGTGGATGCCTCGGGAGCTTGTCTTAATATTAATGGATAATCAAAAATAGGTGACTACAACAAAATCACATCAGAGTCCATTTCAAAAGCACATTATCTAGAATCTCAGGGCTCTGATGCAGGTGTATGGCAAACACACCCATGGGGCACCCAGGAATGGCAATCCAGTACTGCCCGAGAGAGACGTGCCAAGCAAATATCACCTCCGTGCTGATAGCAGCGTAGTTGTGGAAGCCTGGAGTCCATATCAGCCTAGAGTTGGTTTTAGTGATGTTAAATTGGGGAAAAAGTAGAAGTATAAAAAGGGAAGGTTTGGTAGCAAAAGAACAAAGGCAAATGCAGAGCACAGGAAAATATTCCTACACCAAAACACCCAAAGCAACCAAGAGACCTCCTAACTGTTGGAGAAAACTCAGCTTATACTACAGGTGACTTCAGGGGCCTGTTTTGAGGTAAAGATGGATTTGCTTTGGTTTTACCTCAGTGTTGTAGATCTCTGTAAGGGAAGGTTTGAAAATGCATCTTGAAGTGTACCCAAAGTAGAGTCCTGCAGGTAGCAGCTGCCAGACCTGTGGGGTTTAGGGTTTGCACAACCTGCGGGTTTTACCCACCTCATTGGAAACTGAATCAATATTTTGTTGGGTTTTGCAGCAGAAGGATGCCTAGACAGCATTTTTTCAGTGCTTTTTCTGCACATTTCAGCCTGAGGTGGAGTTAGTGCTCTTCCTTGGGATTTACTTGCTCTTGTGCCCCCAAAGAGGATTCCACACCTGTCTTTGCAGAGCAGTGAAGCTGGCTGCTGCATGGTCTGAGTCAGGGCTGGACTTCATGAAACATTTTAAAAATACAGGAGGATGTAGAAAGGAGACACAAGTGGAGTTTGAAGGTTGGAGAAAATACCTTGCATGTGGGAGTGATAAATTTGGATGGGGATATTGTTCAGCTGCAGACAGCAGGGATTAATGGCCATGTCCTGTTCCACTGTCGTATTGGGTCACTACAAGACATCTTCAGCCTGTACTAGCTAGTTATTAAATTCAGATATATGCAGTCATAAAACCTGCACAGTGTTGCATATGTATTGACCTACTCAAACACGTGAAAGATTCTTGGCTGTTTATTGCTTTCTCAAGACATGCCCATTTGTATGGACATTAGACAACTCTAGGCTGCCTTGCTGTTTCCATCCAGCAGTGAAATGAGAGTAAGGTGCATAAACAGGTCTGGAGGAAGGTTTTCCATTAGCTGCAGGTAATAATTTATGGTGGGAAAGCAACAGGCAATTAAACACCTTGCATTGCTGAGCATTAATGTACAGTGCATTAAGTTAGAACATTTCCTTTAATGTTTTACTTAATGAAGGTGAAGTCTCTCTCTTTATAGTCTCATAAAGTCCTTTCCACACAAGGGCTTGCGTGGTTTGTTTCAAGAATTTCTTATTATACTCACACATAGCACACACCCAAGCCTACTCTTCAAGCTACTGCTTCATCATAGGCTGGGAAAAAAACAGCAGAAAGGACTGATTAGTGCACCACTTATTTCTCTGTGCTATCTTGAATGTAGTGAAAGGGATTGGATTTATTGGGGTTTTTTTTACTTCATAGACAAATATCTCCACCCTAAGATGCCCTCTAAGAATTCAGCAATAAGTGCAGAGAATACAAGTCGTCTTGGCTGTTCCACCTTCTGTACAAAGTGACTCTGAAGTATTTTATCTAGTAAATTTTCTCAAAAATATCAAGCATGCATAAACTTTATTTCAGGCCAGACTGGGTTACAGAAGCAGCTAGCCCACAGCTAAAACCAATGTTATGGGCCTTTCGTTCTCAAAAGGACTGACCTTCACTTGAAACTGCTGCAAAGGGACCAAACCAGTCTCAACAGAAATGCTCAGATAAAAACAGAAAACTGCAGATACGAAGAGGGTGAAGCAGTCTCAAAACCACTGTTCTTGTCTATTTGGGTGTTTTTCTTCTCTGTCTTAAAGCTGTAAGTCTTTTTTATTGGTTTAATGGTTAAGAAACCTACCAAGTCCAGTCTAATCCTGAGAAATACGAAGTGCCATCCCTGAGCAGGCAGAGCAGCAGTGGAAACTGGACTGCAGCAATCCCCTTATTGATGCTTTGACACCATCATTAAAAATGCAGTTCTGTGCTTTCCCATGGCTTGCAGACTCAGTTTTCCCTTGGGAGAGGTCAGATACCTGCAATGGAAAACTCTTGCATCATGCGTTGTGCTGAAAGTGGAGGCATCACTCTCTCTGGGCCCCTTACATTCACAGCTCTTCTGGGCACCCTGCACAGCCTGATTGTATTCCAGGTCTTGGAGCTCATGAAAAATAGACTCAGAAACCATCTTAGTCTTACCAGGGTGAATGTGGCAGGGTCTGAAAACAATGCAACGGCCATGGTGGTGCCTGGTGCCATTTTTCTGAGTCTGCTGGATGTGGTACAGAACCAGTAACGTCAGAGTCCTGAAGCTTTTGTGGTTTCAGGCTGTAGTGTGCATGTCTGAATAACAGCCTGCAATGAACTGCTGTGGGAAGCATCTAATCAGTCCCACACAACCTAATTGAAAGAAGCTGTGGAGGTGGCCACAGTATTTATTAGCCATTGTATTTATGAAAGTGATGGCTGGGGACCAATGTAAAAGATGATGTCGGAGGCTGTGCAAGACCAGCGCAGACATGGACCTTACCCGTGCAGAGCTTATGGACTGCAACACGCTGAGCTGGAACCACGCATCTCAGATGCTTTACTGCTCAAACCTGAGTATCCACCAAGCAGTTGTGTCAAATTTGGGATTGTTTATTTGACAAGATAGAGAAGAATCCCGTTGACTTGACTGGGAGTAGGTACTAACAGAATTCTTGGCAGGCTTTGGAAGGTTCATGCTCAGCCTGCACTAGGAGTGTGCTGTAGCACACAAGTCAGACACACCAGCAGCCTTTGTCTGAGGAGCTGTAAGTCAAATGTGGAAGGAAGTGGGTATAAACCTTGAACTGTTCTCCTGGTCTAAGCAGAGGGCTGAGCGCCAGGAACACTGAGAATTTAATCTTTACAATAACAGTGTTAGTTTAGCACACTTTCCGTAATCCATTCTTAAGCACAAATATAGATGTGGTTTGACACCTTGAAAAATGTGCTAGCTTTCCTCAGCCCGGCACTCCCTCCTGTGTACTGCCCAGTGCAGGGACCAGGTGGAAGAGGGCCAGGAGGAGAGAAAGACACTGCGGCCATCCTTGCTGGCTCCCTACACAGCTGCACTAAGTGTTGTTTCCAGGGCCCTGGTGCTGCACATTTCCTTTTGCGCTTCCAAAGAGTTTGAGATACTTGGATGAAGCACGATCCATAAATGCAGCATGTCATCATTCTTTGAACAGCTTCCCATCTTGTAAATGTAATCAACAGAGGACATCCTTCATTTCTCTGGAGGGAGGTAGCCCAGCCGAAGATCTCCACTGCCAATTGAAAAAGAAAATGGATCCAATGTGGGCTTCATATTTCTGGTCTGTACAAGATCATATGGTTTTCTGTTGGTTTGAGGATCTTGCTCCGCAGTGACCCCATTCAGTAGCCCAGAGGCTACAGGCACACAGCACAAGCTCACTTTATTACCCACTCAGCTGCCAGGCAGGCCTGGTTTTCTCATCACCAAAACAAAACAAAAAGCAAAGCTGGTGATCAGCTCCATCACTTCGGGCAGATGACACAGGCTCTGTAAAATAAACAGCTCTGTGAGCTTCTGCCTTTGGGGAGTCATATGCCAGAGGGCCAGAAGGAGTAGCAGGAAGTCCTGGCCTGGCAAGAGAACTATGATATAGTTGCTATCACGGAAACGTGGTGGAATGACTCTCATAACTGGAGTGCTGCCATGGAAAGCTACAAACTCTTCAGGAGAGACAGACCTGATAGAAGGGGTGGAGGGGTGGCCCTGTACACTAAGGAAACTCTTGACGCCGTAGAAGTCGAGATTGGAGAGGACCACATTGAGTGTCTATGGGTAAGAGTAAGAGGGGCAAGCAAGACTGATGTCCTGGTTGGAGTATGTTACAGACCGCCCGACCAGGAGGAAGATGTGGATCTTTTAATGTTTAAGCAGCTGGAAGTTGCCTCGAGATCGTCTGCCCTTGTTCTTCTAGGAGACTTTAATCTCCCAGATATCTGCTGGGAACTTAACACAGCTGAGAGGAGGCAGTCCAAGAGGTTCTTGGAGTGTATCAAGGACTGCTTTTTCTCACAGCTGGTGAGTGAGCCTACCAGGGGTGAGGCTCTCCTTGACCTGCTGTTTACAAATAAAGAAGGGCTGGTGGGTGATGTTGTGGTCGGAGGCTGTCTGGGCTGCAGCGACCATGAAATAATCGAGTTTTCCATTAACAATGAAACAAGGAAGACCAAAACCAGGACGACCACGCTGGACTTTCGGCATGCTGATTTCAGATTATATAAGGAACTAGTAAGGGGAGTACCCTGGGAAACAGTTCTTAAAAGCAAGGGGGTCCAGGAAGGCTGGAGGTACTTCAAGAATGAAGTCTTCAAGGCGGAGGAGCAGGCTGTCCCGATGTGCTCTAAGACAAGCCACAGGGGCAGACAGCCGGCCTGGAGGAGTAAGGAGCTTCAGAAGAAGTTAAGTGAGAAAAAGAGTGTGTATCGCCTTTGGAAAGAAGGGCAGGCGAGTCAGGTTTTGTTCAAAAATATTGTCAAGTTGTGTTGAAAGGAAATTAGGGAGGCAAAAGCCCAGCTGGAGCTCAGATTGGCCACTTGTGTCAAGGACAATAAGTGCTTTTTCAAATATATTAACGGCAGAAAGAAGGGCAGCAACAACCTTCAATCCTTATCGGACATTGAGGGAAAGAGAGTAACTGAAGATGAGGAAAAGGCTGAGGTGCTTAGTGCCTTCTTCACCTCAGTTTTCAACAGTAAGGCTGATTGTTCACTGGACAACTGGTCTTCTGAGGTGATGGATGGGGATAGGGTGCAATAGAGCCCCCCTGTCATCGAGGAGGAAGAAGTTAGAGATCTGCTGAGCCACTTGGATCCTCATAAGTCTATGGGGCCTGATGGGATCCACCCTAGGGTGATGAGAGAGCTGGCGGATGAGCTTGCCAAGCCACTTTCCATCATTTATCAGCAGTCCTGGCTCACTGGAGAGGTCCCGGATGACTGGAAGTTGGCCGACGTGACGCCCATCCACAAGAAGAGCCGTAGGGACAATCCAGGTAACTACAGACCTGTCAGCCTGACCTCGGTTCCAGGTAAAATTATGGAGTGCTTAATCCTGGGTGCAATCATGCGGCACCTGCAGAATGAGCGAGAGATCAGACCCAGCCAGCATGGATTTAGGAGGGGCAGGTCCTGCCTGACCAACCTGATCTCCTTTTACGACCGTGTGACTCGCCTGGTGGATGAGAGGAAGGCTGTGGATGTGATGTTCCTGGACTTCAGCAAGGCCTTTGACACTGTCTCCCACAGCAGACTCCTGGAGAAGCTGGCAGCCCGTGGCTTGGATGGGAATGGGTTTAGGAACTGGTTGAATGGCCGAGCCCAAAGAGTGGTAGTGAATGGTGTCTCATCCAGTTGGCGGCCGGTCACTAGTGGTGTCCCCCAGGGATCGGTGTTGGGCCCCGTCCTGTTTAATATCTTCATTGATGATCTGGATGAGGGCATTGAGTGCTTCATCAGCAAGTTCGCAGACGATACCAAGCTGGGAGGAAGTGTCCATCTGCTGGAGGGTAGGAGGGCCCTACAGACCTTGGCAGGCTGGAGAGATGGGCTGATTCCAACAGCATGAGGTTTAACAAGTCCAAACGCTGGGTTCTACACTTTGGACACAACAACCCCATGCAGAGCTCTGGGCTGGGGACAGAGTGGCTGGAGAGCAGTCAGGTGGAAAGGGACTTGGGAGTGCTGGTGGACAGGAAACTCAACATGAGCCAGCAGTGTGGCCAAGAGGGCCAATGGTGTCTTGGCCTGCATCAGGAATAGTGTGGCAAGCAGGACTAGAGAGGTCATCATCCCCTTATACTCGGCACTGGTCAGGTTGCACCTCGAGTGCTGTGTCCAGTTCTGGGCCCTCAGTTTAAGAAGGATGTTGAGATGCTGGAGTGTGTCCAGAGGAGAGTGACGAGGATGGTGAAGGGGCTGGAGCACAAGGCCTGTGAGGAGCAACTGAGGGAGCTGGGGTTGTTTAGCCTGAAGAAGAGGAGGCTCAGGGGAGACCTTATAGCTCTCTACAACTGCCTGAAAGGAGGTTGTAGTCAGGCAGGGGTTGGTCTCTTCTCTCAGGTGACTGGTGACAGAACAAGAGGACACGGTCTCAAGCTTCGCCGGGGGAGGTTTAGGCTTGACATTAGGAAGAAGTTCTTTACTGAGAGGGTGATTGGCCATTGGAATGCGCTGCCCGGGGAGGTGGTGGAGTCACCGTCCCTGGAGGTGTTTAAGGAGAGATTGGATGAGGCACTTAGTGACATGGTGTAGTCAACAAGTAGGAGCAGGTGTAGGTGTTGGGTCATAGGTTGGACTTGATGATCTCAAAGGTCTTTTCCAACCTTATGATACTGTGATACTGTGAGTTGCTGTGTGGGTGATGCGCACAGAGCCCTTTTCTTTACTCATGCAATCCTTGCTTTTGTAACAGCCTCTGACAGAGACTGTAAATAGTTCAGAATATTCCATGGAAATGTGTTATTTAAAAGAAGAAGATTATATTGTAAAGTTCAACATCACCAAGTGAAGCTGTGTTGCTTGAGGCACCATACAGATAGATACTCCTTTGTCCAAATGCTCATTACCTGTAGCACAAATGGTGCTGTACGGGTACATCAGTAGGTTTGTAGATATTTGTAAGAGTATTTCCTAGGCAAATGAAGTCTCATCTCCTTTGCACTGTGGGCATGGAAGCAAAGATAGGCAGACATTCACAGTATGGAAACTTCCAAAGAAAAGATTACTAGGACACCATTTACAGAGCAGCTTACACAAATGAGCCGTGATTTGAAATAACTGTTGCAAAGTTTCTGCTCTAGAAGGGACAAAAGATTCTGAAGAGCACCACCGAGTTAGATGGATGTGATCTGCGTGCTCTGAGTTATTTCAGAAGGCATAAACCATGCACTGACTCAAAACTTGGGCTGAAGACTTGCCGGTTAGTTCAAAACCTTAGTACCCTTTTGTTATATCAGTTAAAAGAATGAGTGTGTTTAGAAACAGGTGGGTTCCTGACATCCTTGAGCATAATGAGGTTGGATGTAATATACCTATCTAGTCTGGGAGGAGAAGTCGGAGACCCTGCAGAGAGGTCCTGCTGTGCTGTGGTTGTGTGACCATGCCATTGCCTTGTCCCAGCTGGGTGACTTCGCAGCCAAAGATGTAGATCATACATGAATTTTCCAGCTGAGGTATTCTTTTGGCTTCTCACATGAGAAAGGTTTTGGAGCAGGGAGGTCCTGGTTCCCAGCGCGTGTGTGAATTGGCTGCTCCTGCCCATTGGAAGGAAAGCTGGCTGTGTACGTGTCTGTCTGCTTGGGGTTCCTGGGAGAGGCACAGGTGGTCTCATAGTTCCATTCTCATTTAAAATTAAGACCAATTTAGCAAGCACCATCTGAAGACAAATTTTATTCTCCATAGGGTAGCTCAGATTCTTGTTTGATGAGAAAAAGTCTTTCAATGTTGTAACTTTGAGTGTCTTGCTTAGAAGGTTACGTTATCAGTGCAGTTTTGGTCTGATACTTTTTAAATTAAACTTCTCTGAACAACATTTGAAATCTTAAATTAAGACTTGTTCTTTCTTAGCCTGCAAAGCTCCTTTCTTGCTAGGATCTGGATCTACCAGAGTTCTGCAGCTTGATTCTCCATACAAAGCTTTGCATGTGCAGAGGCCAGCATTCGTTTTACACATTTCATATGGATTATTTAAGCAATGCCTTAAAGTACAGCAATGAAATATTCTTAGGTTCAGGTCTTTAAAAGCACCTAACAGAGTAAGATGCGAGAACACCACTGAACTTCAAATTCAGCCCTTGAAATTAATGTTTCCCATTCTGGTGTAGTATTACAACCCATTAAGAGCAAATGCAGTGGTTGCATGTAAGATGCACATCTGTTTGTGTGTATGCACTAAGAAAACACTTATGTCCAAAATCTTTCTCAGAGGCATTTGAAATTATTTTCTACTGAATTGAGTCAGGTCGTTTGACAGAGCCATGCGGGTCATCAATAATGCAGGCAGAGCTGAGTCTCACAGTGCTTGCAAACACCGTGTTAGACCAGATCGTTTGGCAGAGAAGGGGCCGTTCTCAGCTTTTCTCAGCATGCAGTGAATGTTCATTTAACTTTTGAGAGGGAGAGGGAGACTTGCTTCTATTGAAGCCATCTGTGCTGCGCTTGCATTGCAGCATGAGGTGCATCTGTACATACAGGGCAGAGTCCCTGATCCCCCAGTCCCCCAGCCTTGGGGGCCGCTGTACTGCCACAAACATGCCTGGCATAGATGGTTTGTTTCCAACATGTGCTTTATCTTTATTTATTTATCTCTGTTAACTTTATCTATACTTTATCTAAAAGTTAGAACAGACTCTTCTTGCCTAGGCCTGGCTGTCAGAGATCTGGTTCTAGAGTGTGAGCTCATCATCTGTTTTAAATAAGAAAAAAATCATCTCTTCCCGAGGATATTTCCTATCTTGATTTGTTATCTAAGAAGATAGGATGGATACACAATGAATACCCTTCCCTTTCCTCTTGGACAGACCTGGCTGTCCTGAGGAGAAGGCTCCTGAAGTGGCTTAAATGTGCAGCCTGGGCACAGCATTGTGCTTTTGGACAGACAACACCAGGTGGAACAGGCCTGGACCAGTGTGACAGTGGAAGCGCAGGTGCCCAAGGTGTGGATGTGCACTGCTGCAGAGGCTCCCCGTTTGCACTGGCAAGACTTTTTATGTTCTCAAAAGTTTGTCTGTTTCCTTTAGCTGTATCAATTGGCCTAACAGAATATGTTGCACAAATATTACCAATGATTCCTTCACAATGTGCTCTCACTGCATAAGATGAATTAAAGTGGTTTCCACAAGACTAAGCATGGTAGTCATGAATGCAGGAACCCCCTTCCTTCTCTGAGGAATCTGATCAAGTATCCCTCATCCCAAGCATGGAGCCACACTGGCTTTTGAGCCACAATGGCTTAACCTTTGGATCCAGGGTTGAGTGGGACCACAGCAGGTCCCAGCTCAGAGCCCACACGATGCCTTCAGCATGGGCAGAGCAGGGAGCAGAGCCCTGTGGTAGAAGGAGCAGCTGAGCGTTTCACCATCCCGATGGCCACCAGTTTCCATCTCTCCCTGCAGTGCCAGCTGTGCCGGGGCACGTGGGCAGCCGTTCAGGGACAAGCAGGCTGGGAACCAGTCCATAAACAGAATCAGAACCAGCATGTGTGCTGCCCCCTCTCCTCCACCCTAATGCTGATAAGCACGCTTTTAACGCCCAGCCCCTGCTGAACTGCTTTTGTTTCACAAGATGAGAGAGCTCTACAGTTTTGACAAGGAAAATTGCTTCCCAGATGCCTGAACACCGGTGTTCTGCTTGTTTAAATATTTACTCAAACCAGCTTGACTTTCCAGTGCATTTTTACATGAAACGTTTTGGAGGTGGAGGAAAGAAGTCACTTCTAATAAAATCTCATGCTCTGGCATGATCCCATGCAAACGTTTGGCCAGCAATAGCCTCAGTCCCTATGGCAGCATTTCAAATCACGTCTCCTGTCACCACCCTGCATTTCTTCATGCCCATTTCTTACTTAAGCAAGTATGTGGATGAATCTGTAAATGTCCCATGCTCAGCCTGAAGAAAGACTTTTAATCTCCAAAACTTTTAATCTGGTGTGTTCACATGTGCTGTATTTCCTGAGAGAGAAATAAATAGGGATGGGTGGAGGAAAACAGCTGCTGCCTCATGCGCTTCCTCAGTGCTGTACATTCAGTGGTCAGTTGGTGTGGTGTATCCTGCAGAAATGGCAGGAATTGGGATTATTCAAGGGATAATTTAGAACTGGTGTGAATAAAGGTCATTCCTGTCAAGAGGAGTATTGGAAATATTTGTGCTGACCCTCTCCCAGGCTTTACATGTAAGATACACAGATGTTTGCCACTGCCAGGCTCCAGCTTGTGATCTGTTCTGGTCACCGCTGCTCCTTTTACTTCTCCATTTGGACAAAGCCCCACTTGCTCTGAACCACTTTATACCTGCAGTTATGATCATCATCTCTGACCTTCTTGCTCCCCAAGGGGATGGCCTGCATCGGATCTTGGCACTACTGGTGTTTTTTAAAAGACCTGGCAGAAGACCTGATGGTGCGAACTGCAGCAGGGTCACCAGCACTTCCCTAGGCACCTGTTATATTTTAGCCTGACTAATACTCTCAGCATCCTCTTTTAAGCAATTAGTTCTGGGACTGTGTGTCTAAGCACAGCAGCTGGAGCATCACCATGCAGCCAACTGATTAGAAACAACCAAATTACCACCCCACTCTGAATTAAATTTTCAGCACATGTACATTTGAGAAGTACAAGTGTTCACCCCAGGAAGTGCCTTGAAATGCAGAAGAACAAAGATCTAAGGAATGTTTGCTAGCATTTGCCAAGCTTTTAATTTTTTTTATGGTAATTTTTGCAGGAATATAGTTCCCTGTCCCCTCAGTCGCAGTATTTCCTGTATGTCGAGGTACATTGCCTGGAGAGGTTGTACCTAAGCCTGTTTATTCTGCTCAGTTAGAACTGTTGTGGTTGAACATCAACGGGAACAATGAAGAGGCAAGCACACGCTTCTTCAGCTGTTAGCAGACAATTTGGCTGTTAATTTCTACCTGTTTGTGGATGCTTGAATTTAAATGAGTTGCAATTAAACACAGTTAGCTGTGTGTGCAGTTCTGGGGGGCAAGAGAGGAGCGGTGGGGAATGCATATTGACTCTTACTCAGGCTTGCTTTCCTGGAGCTCTTGGAAGAGGAGATGGCGTGAGTGCGTAGCTCTGCGAGCAAAAGCATCTTCCCAAATGGTGCCAGCAAAGCCAAGGGCGGTGCTGGCTGGTTTGTGAGGACAAACCTGCCCTGGGTCACGCACAGCAGCTCTCCAAAATCTGATGTTTTAACCACAAAAGCCTCTGTTTTTATTCTGGGGGAGATGTGGGCGTGACATGAGATGCAGGGTCCAGGTATGAGGTTCCCTGAAGTTCTTGGACCTGCTCCACTGCTGAGTGTGTTTAGTGGCTTGGGTGCAGGTTTGTCTCTTATCGTAGTGTCAGGAAACACGCTCTACAGCCATTCATCAACTGCCCGTCGGTTTGCTGTCAGTCACTGTGATTTATCTGCATTTTCGGTGCCAAACTGATTAAAAAACGAGGGTTTCACTTGTGGCACTGAGTAAAATTATTGCATCTATCCACAGAGACTGTCAGAGGTTACAGTATCTGTTTACATTCCTCATAAAGAAAATCTTGTTAAAGTCTATCTCACATATTTCACAGCCATGGTAAGAGCCCCTGAAGAATAAGCTGTCAGGAAAATTTATCTGATTTTATGCAGCAGGAGTATATGCTGTTAATTGGAGGGAGAGTGGGAAGTCTGTGTGGTCACACAGAGTTCCCTTGTACAAACAAAGGAAGAGTTTGTGGGATGGGTTTTGCTTTCTCATAGAAAGCCGTGCTGCTGGAAAGGTCAGCGATTGTGGGACACGGAGCATTACAATCAGGTTTACCAAATGACTGCAGATCTCTGCGCTGGAATGTGAAATCATTTGGTTTTTTCAAATTAACTTCTGTGCCTTGCTTTGGCCCTGTGTGGTGTTTTTCCTACTTACCCTTATTTTTAAAGACCTATGGAAAAGCTAATTTTAACCTGCGATGCTAATCCTGTGTCAATCAATCCCCATCTGCTCCTGTTCTCTGAAGTCAAGTTTTGTCAGGGCTGGGTTCTGGGGCTGTTTCCATCGCTGTGGCCATGACTGTCTGTGTTGGCTACCTCCACTTGGGCTTTTATCTGCTAAATATTTTGTCCACACAGTAATTCAGCTGTTCCCCTTTTTGTTCTCCATATGTTTTGTTGGCAATGGGTGCAAGTGAGGCGCTGAGAAAGTCATTCCAACCAGGATGTGAAGTTTTCTAGGATAGCATGACACAGGGTTTGGTGCTCAGACTCCCCCTCTCTCCCTTGCTCCCAGGGGGCGTTTGCTCCCAGCTTGGCAGGATGCTTCTGGGACTCGGGCATGTGGTTTTGTTCACAGACATTCTGCAGCCCCAGTTCCATTGCAGAAATGTTCCCCTGTGAGAGTGCGAGATGGAGCTGGCTGCCAGCGGCGTCCGATGCACAGCATAAACCCAGAATCCCAACGTGATACAGGAAGGAAAAGAGTTGACTCTCTGTGGTTTTAGAGGCATCCTTTTATGCTGTCCCTAGCAATGATGATCTTCTGCACATGCTTGCTTCATTCACTTCAAAGACTTGTAGTAGTTCCTGGAAGGGACTGTGCAAACCAGCGTTCATCCCTCCAT
Organism: Neomorphus geoffroyi; assembly: GCA_033558235.1. Lineage (NCBI taxonomy): Eukaryota > Metazoa > Chordata > Aves > Cuculiformes > Neomorphidae > Neomorphus > Neomorphus geoffroyi. The sequence continues at coordinate 156,751 of JAUMJM010000016.1, read as the reverse complement.
CCAACACAGGTATCCAACTGCATCTGAGTCAACTGTTGAGAAAATTATATTGCAGGTCGGGGCAATTCAAGACCATTCCTGCTGGCAGAGTCTAGACAGGGAATTTAGCTTATCAGAAGAGACCTATCCAAGTCAAAATCTCACCCAGACAGTAAGTGAACCTTCTTATTCTCGCAGAAGCTGATTTTCCGCTGCCCCTTACGACCTAGGGTCTGGTTCTGTGCCTCACCTGGAGGAAGCCATCACTTTCTGCTACTCAGTAGCCCTGATAGGGTACTGGAGCTTCTCTTACTGAGGGACTGAGTGAAGAATTACAATTGCAAAGCCAGTTTTCTGCAGCACCCTGCTGCTTCCTTGGTGTCTCAGACTGAAGCATTGATCTGAACTAACCAGCTTAGCATGGGCAGAGGGTCTGCCTCAGAGCACACGGGGCTGCAGAGAGCTACCTGGCTTCTGCAGCATGGATGGTGATAAATGGGAGGAGAGTATTTTAGTCATCTCCTCAGGATGATTTGATGGATGTAACTACTGAGCCTCCAGACCTGTGTCCAAGTTGCATCATGGTAAAGATACTTCATATCTTTAGTGGGTTGTAGCACACTGATCATTTTGGATGGCTTTTTACTCTGAAAAACATTTTCTCCTAACGTTGCTTTGTACACAGTGGGGCAGACACAGGTCATGTGTCCTTGACCCTTCACGACGCAATAGGAACTGAGATGGGCCATTCTGGCCTTCAGAGGGTCTGTGCTAAGTCACTTCTTTCCCTGACTGCTCCATATACCCGCGAGGTGGGCACCATGAGGGGATGCAGAAATCAAGTGCCACGTTTCATAGAGAGAGCTGTCATGGTCTGCTTGGACTGGAAAAATGTTCCTTGTGTACACACCCAGGCTGTGGTGCTCCAAGGAGTCCTGCTTTACTGAAGAGAGTGCTTCCCAGGGCTCTGGTTGATTTTTCACAAGCAAATTTGAGCACTGGCCAAGACTGCTGACAGCTCAATATTCAGCTACAGAATATAATTTTCTGTCATTTTTTGATTTATGTTCTTCTCTGCAACCAGAGTCCCACGTAAAAAAAAAATTTAGAAGGTGTTTATCTTAAAGTTAGCTCAATGTGAGTTTATTATTTTACTGACCTAGTAAATTAAACATATTTTTAGATTTATTTTTTTTCCTGGAGTATGAAAAAGTAGTAAAAAGGAACATCCACTGTCAGTTTTGTGACCTGCTGTTGTGATGCCTGCCATTGTGCAGTGCACAAAAGGTCACTGGGAAGAGAAGCCAAACTGAAATGAAAGCAAGAGCTGCTCTGGGCTGAAGTTTCCACCTGCGCCTGGTGGTCCTGTCCCAGGAGGTACTGGAGCAACACCTAGAATGTCAGGGCTGAGCTCCAGAGCACTGTGCTCTACTTCAGAGTGTCTTAAAACTCTCAATAACTGAGAGCTTCTCTTGGGAAACGGCCTGTATCCCCTGGGGAGAGGCTGGCGTAGAGCCATGGTTCTCACTCTTTTTTGCTGAGAAAATGGCCCATGCCGTAATTTGCCCTTTACAGGGAGCAAGAGAGATGGGAGGTGGACATAAGGGCTCGCATCTCTTTCCCAAGGCCATTAAGCTTATAAAATACACGTGTTCCCTTTAGCAGTTCTTGGGTTTCTCAGCCCAAGAGCCAAAACAGGACCACAAAGTTTGAAAAATATCTACCCCCTCCCCACCAGCACCACTGCTGGATCAGTAAAATAGGATTGTGCTCTGTGCCTCTTTAGGCCAATGCCGCTAATTAAATCACTGGCAAAGTGGCTTCAAGCCGCTCTGCTTTGGGGTGGTGACTTGTGGAGAGGGAAGTCCAACCCTTTTTGTGCTGGCACATGAAACCACCACTGCTAGATTTACAGTGGTCCCACAAAGTTAAACCCCAACAAAGCTTTCCCATGCTCTGAAGCTATGCACAGATTTTCCATGCCTCTGAGTCAGAAGCAAACTCTTCTTTGCCTTAGCTATTTCCAGGGAAGAACCATGGGAGAATAATTATTTGCACAATTTGGTAAGATCCTAGGCTTGCCATGAAGTGTCTTCCTAGCCATCCCTGGCTGATCCTGCTATTACCTGAACAAAAATGTGCCATGTAGAGCGTAGTGCATGGCTTTGGATTAGTTAATTAATGATGGAGATCATCTTCCATACGGGATTTTGCCAGGTTTTCCCAGCCCATTTGCACAAGGCCATGGGATCCAGCATAGCATGCCAGAAAGACCGGGGAATGGGGCGGGGGGTTAGGGAGAGGAGAGGGAAAAGGGGACAAAATATGGAAAAAGGAGGCGCAGACTCACCTGAGGGTGCTCCATCTGGGGCCACCTCGGTGCCGCCCTGGGCTCTATGAGCACAGCTGCAGCAGCAGGACAGCCGGGCACTTGGGCCTGGGTGGGAGCCCCTCCTTGCTCAGCTGTGCCCTTCTGTCTCCTTTTAGGCCTTGTGATGAAAACCACCCCTACGTGAAGCCTGACGCATATGTGAACAACCTTGCCGAGGCAGTTGACATCATCCTCCAGCAGATGTAAAACCAGCAGCACTGTGGGTGATTGGAAGGGACGAGGAGGAGGCCTCATATGCAGCCCCTCCACGAGACCTCATCGCCCTCTCCCACCTGCACCTGAGGTTAACAAACCCCAGTCCAGCCCCACCTGGGGTGGTGAACACCTATGTTTCTAAATGTTCCTGGTAACGGTACTAAAATGCTCTACGACCTCATCAGCGGAACATGGCACTTGCTGCCCTTGGGCACATCTTGAGCATCTTCCCCTTGGCACTGTGGCCCTGTGAAACCAGCTCTCCCGAAAGTGCCCGGCTCTTCCCCTTCTTGCCTTGTCTGCCCAAGGAGAACTTTGAGGGTGCTGAGGTGCTTCTAACTCACACCAGAGCTGGGGGCGCTCTGCTCCCTCTTTGCTCACACCAGGGACCCAGCCTGGAGGTGCCCGGGTGGGAGATGTGGGACTCTGCACCCCCTCACGGGAAGGCTTTGCTGTTTAACTCCCCTCTTCCGTGCCTTTTAGGGTGCCTGAGATGGGATAGGGGATGTCCCTGAGGGGTGATGGAGGCCACCAAGCCCTGGGCTGGGGTCCCCGCCTGCCTCTCGTTGGTTGGGACATGAAAGCCCTGGGGCTATTATGGAATTAACTATGCCATCCTGTTGGGAATAAACCTCATCCAATGGATCTGGCCTCCTTGTGTTCAGTCAGCTCTCAGTGCTGGAAGGGAAGCTTAGAGCATGCTTGTTCCCACCTGGAATAAGCTGGTGACAGCCATGGAATAAATGGACTTTTCCTTCCCTCCATGGGGTATCTTACAAGCAAGCACAGCATGGGGGGATTCCTACCCCTTCCTGTTAAAATCCCAGCCGTGGGGAGCGTCAGGGGCCAGCGCAGCAGGCACACTTGGCCCTGCCATGAAGGCCAGTGTGGGCAACTCGGTTCCAGGCAGTGCTGTCACTCCTGGCTTTAAGTTTCCAGTTCTAACTGGGAACCAGCCGCTGTAAAGGACCAGCTCCATTACTCCTCTTGCCACAACTTTAAATTCTGCTTTATAAATATTATGTGGAAATGTTCAGCCACTTTCTTTCCTTCTCAGCAGTCACTGCTAAACTTTCCTCCACTTCTCCTGGGCACCAAAACCACGCGATCCCCGATGGCTGTAGCTACCTGAGCAGGACAGTGACCACTCCCTGGAACTGATACTGCTCCAGCACTGTGTGCGTGTGTAGCACCCATCAGTTTAGCCCCAGCAGCCCTGTCCTGCTGGCAGGGAGCGCTTAGCGCATGTGGGGCCACCCTGTGATGCTCCATTGAGCAGGGTTAGGCATAACATTTGTCTTTTTTTCTCATCAGAATAAGCACTGCTGAAAAGAGCTCCTCCTTGCTCTGCACACTGCAGAGCTCCAGCAGTACCCAAAGCTTTTAGTTTCTCTTGCCCAACAGCTATCGCAGCATGCGCAGTAACACCTGACCATGCTGCACATGGCAAAAGCACATCAGGGACAGGAGCTCGCACCAGGGAGCAAAACTGGAGATTGAGAGTTGCTAAATCACATCCTCTGCCCGAGGGGAAGCAAGGCTTGCCCACCTTTACCAATCCACACCAGCTTTGCAGGTCACCCTTTTATAGGCAAAAGTCCCCCTTTAACCAGCATGTCAGCAGTTCTGCGCTGACCTCCCCTTGGGTTTCAGGCAGGGCTGTATGCTTTAAACCGGAGTGGAATGAGACTGGGCCTTAATCTGCATCAGACCTCCCATGGGACCATGGAAAAGTGTGCAATTACATGTGTGCTTTACATATATTTATAGACACACACATGCTCTGGCTGCCGTCTGCACTCAGCTACTGCTCACTATATATGCAAGAAGAAGGTAAATAGTAATTCCATCTGTTTCCAGCAGTCCCAAAAGCTGAAGACTATCCCAGTTCCTGAAGGACACCAAAGTGATGCTGCATGTTCCTGGAGCAGCCTTCAAGTGTTGGAAACCCTTATTTTATAGAGCTACCAGCTGGCCGCTGAGCTGCACGGCAGCCCCTGGGGACAGTGGGGGAAAGGGGCCTAGGAATTAAATTATAATAAAATAAACCACATCTGGGAAAATGACCTTAGTGCAATTTTTTGATCTGTTTTTGTGACATTTTTATCCACTCTGTAGCAGTTCAACCAAAGTGTACAGCACTGTGTGCATCCGTGCACATGCGATGGATGCCACAAAACCCCAGTTGAGTGTTAGGGCTGTGATAGCTCACTGAGAATTCCTTTTTTATCCTAGCATTCTTCCGTTTTCATTTTATTATACTAAGCTTATTACTTCAATCTGTTTAAGTTTAAGCAGATAACTATCCTACCATCTGTCCTGAAACTTAGTGTTTGCTCACTTGAGGAAGTGCAGCCACTTGCTTATCTGGTTTACAGAGGCTGCAGGGACACATCACCCCACTCCCCCCAGAGTGGTGCAACCCAAAGCTGAAGCACCTTTACTGTCTCTACGTTGATGGAGGGGGCCAGCCAGGGTCCTTCCCAACCCACACCCATTTTCAGGACAAGCACCCCCCAGCCCCAGCACCCATGGAGACGCCAAGGAGGTGCAGCCAGACCCCTTCAGGGGAGGATGCCAAGGGGCAGTGTCCCCCCCCCCCCCTTGATGCTGCAGCAGCGCCAGGCCACACGGACAGCACAGAGAGGCAAGACGACAACAAGGGTTATTGAACCAGGAAGTTTTATTTACACAGTAAAAGTAACAAGCAATTTCCTGAGACTGAGCTGCTCTAGTGCAATCATGTCATGGAAGGGGACGGGGGCAGCCGCACCGGCGGGGGGCACCTCAGGCAGCCCCTCCCTGGGAACACGCACATGTTGCTGTGCTTGTGCAATGGCCAGCAAGGCTTGGCTGCTACAGGACAAACTTCAGAAGGCTTTCTCTTTTCTTCTTTTTTCTTTTTGTTTTGTTTTTGGCCAGCCTCTTCTTTTGATTTCTTGAACACCAGACCCATAGACGCTGTAAAGCACTGCTACAATCCTAAAATATCCTACGCAAGTCTGTTAGCCTGTTCAGCCAGGCGCTTTCCAACAGTGCACTTGAAACACAACTTTATTGGCCCAATAGGCTACACTAGAATGTGGAAAAAGTACTATCTATTTTACAAATACTTTTCATTTTTCCTTAACTGCAATCTTTCATAGAACAGGCTCAAAGAGTTGCATCTGCAAATGTACAGCAACCTCCCTGTGCACCTGCTAAGACTTTTTTCCTATTACTATGCTTTTTCTTCACAATGATGAACTCTTATTGCTGCTGACACAGCTTGCTGTCGTCCTAAAACAGCTGCTGGCCAGACTGGGTTACATCCTGGACAAGTCACCGAGTCTCTTCACAATAATGAGACTGTTTTAGCTATCTAGCAAGGAATAACATCCCTTGTTTGCAATTAATTTAATATCACATTCTGGCAGCCAGCAGGAATTCACTGGGGGCGGGGGAGGGTTTCAAAGCATCTGTGTAATAGGTGAAGCCCTTTAAAAATCAAGAGCAGGACCCCCCCTAGGGGGATGCCTTGCTCTCCCCCTGTGGGCACGGATCTCCTGATGCCAGGGAGCAATACCACTTCTGACTTTACAATCAACAGGATGTCCCCTGAATCTGAGGCACATACTATATTATATTTAATATTTTTAAGTACTTTATTTATATATATATTTATATATATATAAATCCACAATTGTTTTACCTCTACAGAGAGAGAAAAGAATTTTAAAAGTAAGGCTTTCTTAAACTGAGAGTAAGTACATGGAATCATACAAACCCAACAACGAAATACCCACCAGAACACCACCATGGCCTCAAAACTATCGCTAAATGTAGTCTATGCCTACGCTAACGTGCCTAGTATAAGGCCATGACTCATTGGAGAAGCGTCTTTAGTAAGGCAAACCGGTTGTGATGTATGTAAACTGAATGCTACGGTTACGTTGAGTACAGCTGGGTCACCTTCTTACCGGGGCTGGGGGGGTAGAATGGCACCGGCAGCAGCCCTTGGAAAGAAAAGAGACGCCCTTAGGAATTACAGCCCTGGTGATGCACATGTGAAAGCCTACCTGGACCTCTGCAGCAGCTGCTGGATGTGGATTTGGGTGACTTTATCCTTTTTTGGTCATTTGGGAGCTGGCAGCTGAGGAGGTGCCCACAGCCAGCTGGGACTGTGTGTCCCAAGACCAGGGATCCATCAGTAGTGGGAGGTACTGGAGAGCATTGGGAAGACTGAAAGCTGATAACGGTGCTGTGGCCGTGCTGCTGCTGAGGCCGAGGCTGAAGGAGCAGCCACAGCCTGGGCAAGCTCTGTCAAGGCTGGGCCCTCCCAACACAGGCAGCGCCTTCTGCCACAGGAGGGCTAAAAACCAAGCCAGGATGTATCTTCCTTTAAAAGATGCATCAAGTGATACTTCAAAAGAGCTGGAGGGCTTTCCAAAATGAAAAGACATCCCTGTCATCCCCTCCCCAAATATCTGGGGCTGGCCCTGCCTGCTGCATCAGCCCAGAGGGATCAGATGTGGCCACTGCTGCCTCTGCAGTGCCAGGACAGGGATAAAGCTATATAACAGCCGATGGGTTCCACTGTGATGGGAGACACCACATGCATCTCAAACCACTGCAGAAAAAAAGTGCACTAACATAACTAGAAACGATGAGTAAAACCTGTACCGTGGCTCCCAGCCCTTTCTGAGATACAAAGTCCTAAAGCTTTGTCAAGAAGGGTGTCGAACCCCTTTAAAAATGTCATGTCTTCAATTGCCATTGGTATCAATGACTTTTTTTTTTTCCTTTCTCACTTTTGCAGAGCTCAGGGAGTAAACCCTGAGCTTGAGGGAACCTGCACAAGATGCCGGAAGACACTCGTACAGCTTTCCTAGAGCTTTAAAGAAACAAACAAAAAAAGAGGGAGAAAAAAAAAATGTGTCCTTCTAAACCTGTTAGCAAGTGGACAGCTTATTTTTACAAAAGAGAATTCATCGCGTACAAACCTAATGGTCACCACTTTATCTGTGCTTAAAAAAGGCACAGGAAGAGGAAAAGCTTTCAGTGCTGCTACCTGGATTTCCAGCTTTTCACCAGCTGATTTTTGTCAAGTAACCCCGCGGCGTGCCTTGGGCATGCAGCCCCTTCACAGTAAGACAGAACAATAAAAACAGGGTGGCAGCCATGCCTCAGGCAGCAAAGAGGGCACAGCTGCTGGTAGATGCGTAAATGGCCCAGCCCCGCTCAAACCTGGGTGTTGGGAACCCAAGCAAGGGCAGTGCCATGACTGTGGCTTTTTCCCAACAGATCTGAGAGAGGGGATTGGGAAGAGAAAAAATAAGGAAAAAAGGCATTTGAGCATCCTCAGGCAGCGCCTGCCAAGTGCTCTGCAGAGGCCGCCCCACGCAGGAGCTATGCAGGCTGAAGGTCCCTTTAATTCCTCATCAGGAAAAGGAAAATTACAAGAAAAAAAAAAGTGTAAAAATCCAGCTCTTACCATTCTTAAACTTAAGCAAAACATTTCACTTGTGACTTCCTTCTCTTGGCACTGCAAGGGACACCGGGAGTGAGAGAGGTGCTGGGGCCACACAGGATGTGACAGGAGAGGAGCTGCTGTCGCCCCCACAGCCACCAGCCAGTGCTTGGTTTGCAAATCTCAATGTTCCATTTTCCCCCCACTTGTTCCATTCCCACAGGTGGTAGTTTCTCCCTGTGCATCCCATTATAAAGAAGTGCAGGTGGACGTGGGGAGCGTGGCCAGACTCATCACCTGCAACCCTACGTTTGCAAAAGCGATTTAGTCACTAAAGGCGCGCTGTTGGCGCTCCCTGTGCCTGGCTTCCCCAGTCAGACAGGCAGTTCCAGATCTGAGCTACAGTAGTTAACAAAGAATTTCAAGATTTACACACGCACACACACAAATTGCTCTAAATACCTGATGAAGTTTTGGCAAAGCTGCCTTGTCCCCTCCAGCTGGCTGGAGGAGAGCAGTGGCAGGACCCCGCAAACCACACGCGGGCAGCCCTCCTCGGCTCTGCTGGCAGCCCCCCCAACCCCAGGGTGAGAGGACCCGCTCCCTCCTCAGTTGTTTTCTATCTGCTCAATATCTATCTCGCCGTCCAGCTGGAAGAGGCTATCGGCACCCATCCCAGCACTCCGCCACGCTGTCCTGTCCTCCTCCTTCCCACCGCCCTCCTCTTCCTCCTCGCAGGAGAGGTCATCCCTGCTGGCTTGGTGCTTGTCAGCCCGCGAGCGTGGTGGCTCGGGCACCGGAGTGCAGGCGGGGGTTCTGCCCGGCATCACCTCCAGGGATCGGGGGGCCACGGTCCATTGCTGGGGGCCGGGGAGCTGCTGGGAGCCGTCCTCAGCCGCGGTGCTAAGGCAGGTGAGGCTGTTGAAAGTCTGGCGGTTCTGTAAAGGCAAGGGGAAAGAGGCAGCTGAGAGGCATGGGGACAGGACTGCAGGGAATCCTGAAGCTGCGTTGAGCCAGAAGTTACACCAGTTGAGCCGAGAGTCCTCTGCCCCCAAACCTGCAATTCCTCCATCCCAGCAGAAAGCAAGAGTACCAGCAGAAACATTCAGCTCACAGCTGCCTGGTCCCTGGGAAGCCACTACAACCCCCCACCTCCTCACCCATGGCAGCTCCTGTGCTTACCCCTGCCCTGCAATGGGTGATGCCATCAGAAACACTCCCGCTCCGGTCTGGATCAGCCTCGTCACCACCTCCACCCCACACATCTCCCAGTCACACATGTAAGGCAGTACAGAGCTCCTCTGCCAAAAATAAATGAATGTTTCCAACAACTCCATTTATTAAACTGGCTAAGAGAAACTTCAACCCCTTCTTTAAGCAGCTGGAGCTCATGTGCTGCTAAACTCTCCACTGTCATAGCTCATGGCCATTCTCCCTTACTAAAGACCATGTGAGGTCACTTTTCCATCCCTTGTCTCTAATGAAGAGGCTCCATGGCCAGCTGTCTTGGCCAGAAATTTGACTTAAGTTTATGTACTGTCACGTCTTCAAAACAGTTTCAACCTCCTACAATGACAAGGACATCGCCTACCTGACAGGGCATGCCTTTTACCCAAGTTGTTTTTAAAAGGAGCAAACTGAACGCTAATTACTGAATGCCAACGGAAATAACATGGCCATCCTACTGGCTGCAGGGCAGAGCTGTGTTCTGAGCAGAAGACCGTGGAGCATCTCAACACTTATGCAAGCCTCTTGCAAGAGCCAGTGCACAAGCGAACGTGAGATGGCTTGCTTGCTTCAGATACATGGCCCAGCCATGACAGACCTGACAGACCTGGGGGTGCATCCAGTAAATACCCAGGTGGAAGGCAGCCTCCTTGCTAGCTGAAGATGCTCCCCTTATCTATGGACCCCAAACCCTCAGAAACCACACTGATAAATAGGTAGGAGCACACGAGCATCAGCACTTGCCTCCTCGTCTGCCTTTCCTGACATGAAATTTACATGCAGTATGAAACCTGAAGCATATTTGCAATGAAGAAGGGCTCCAGATTATGAGATTCCTCACTTCTAAAGACTCTTATCTCAGGGAGGCTTTTTTCAGTGTGGACTGACAACAGAGTGCGTATCCAGCTTATTTTGTCTATAGGCTGTAAGAGATGGGCACATGAAGAAAACCTACTCTGAAGGGAAAAAGAACTACACTCCACGATAAGCTACACGTAGCTCCTGTCTCAGTAGAAACACGCATCAGGTGGGATTGGCCAGAGGCATCACTGGTGTCTGTCATCAGTCATTATTTTCTTGAACAAGCTGTCTGGTGGGCTTACACCTGCAAAGACATTGCCAGCAGCTCTCTTAGAGTCTGGACCAGCAAGAAGTCCAGACAAGGTGAGCTCCAAGAAACAGTTTATGAACAGTGGGGTTTAGGCTGGGGAGAGCAAGTATGTAGGTATAGGAGGGTGTACTGTGTTTCCAACAATAAGGATCCTGGAACACTGCTAAAGATTTCCAACAGCTATAAAATCTCACCATCAGAACCCATTAACACAGGTTAGACCAAGCATTGTTAAGCTAACATGGATGCTGGAGATGTCCAGGCATAGCAGGAGGGTATAGGAGAGCTCCTGGGGTCTCACACTCCTTTATCTGGGGAAGGCAAACACCATTCTGTTCCCATCACACTCTCCCTCCAAGAGCCTGGGCCAGACTGAAGCCGGAGTAACCAAGAGAGTGTTGGTATACAGCAGCGCCTGCTGTCACACAGCTCATGACCAAACTCCCAGCCTGAAGACACAGCCTTGCTCTGAACATCCCCGCTGATGTTCATGGGAAATTTATGCATATTTGCTTGAGGCTTTTTTTTCTTTCAAATCCAGGTAAGCTGGGAGTAACTCCACCAAAACAACTCACTGCAGGCTCTAAATGAAGTAAAATTATCCGTTTATGTATCCCCTGATGGATGCAGGTCAAAGTCCCACCTTTTTCATGCTCTAATAATTTCTTATGAAATCAAAGGCACTGATGCTGAATTCATAGCCACTGGCCACACGCTGCTGAGAGGCACTGGGCACCACGCTAAGGGATGCACCACAGTAAAACAAATCATTGCAGGAGATAACACAGAGGCTGTTGTGCCTGAAAGGAGACGTTCCTGCTGCTCAAGGAGGAGTTTGCCACTGCCCAAGCTGGGTGGATGTGGGTACATTTCATAGAATCACAGAATGGTTTGGGTTGGAAGAGACCTTAAAGATCGTGCAGTTCCAACCCCCTGCCATGGGCAGGGACACCTCCCACTGGATCAGGGGGCTCCAAGCCCCATCCAACCTGGCCTTGAGCACCTCCAGGGATGGGGCAGCCACCACTGCTCTGGGCAACCTGGGCCAGGGCCTCCCCACCCTCACTGTGAAGTTTCTTCCTAATGTTGAATCTAAATCTCCTCACTTCTAGTTTAAAGCCGTTCCCCCTCATCCCATCACTCCAGGCCCTTGTAAAAACCCCCTCCCCAGCTTTCCTGTTGCCCCTCTTCAGGTATTGGAAGTGCTATGAGGCCCCCCCTGGAGCCTTCTCTTCTCCAGGCTGAACAACCCCAGCTCTCTCAGCCTGTCCTCATAGCAGAGGGGCTCCAGCCCTCGGATCATCTTAGTACCCTCCTCTGAACCCATTCCAAACTCTGGAAATTCCATGTCCTTCTTATGTTGGGGATTCCAGAACCGGATACATGACTCCAGATGGGGTCTCATCAGAGCGGAGCAGCGGGGCAGATTCCCCTCGCCCTGCTGGCCACAGTTCTTTTGATGCAGCCCAGGACACGTTGGCTTTCTGGGCTGCTAGCACACACTGCCAGCTCATTTTACATGGCCTTCAGTCTCCGAAACGTTTCAAAAACCCACAGACCTCAAGCTCATGTGAAAACTCAGGCATTTGTCCTCTAAAATCCCAACTGCACCCAGTTCCCACATCCTCCTTCTCCTGTTTTTTAGATACAAGCCCTGCCTCTCCGTGCGCTCTGTCTTCAAGTTGCTGAATGCGTAACAGCTTCAAACAGAGATCTGCACACTGTGGTTAACAGCCAGCTTACAATTACCTTTTCCCTTGGAGAAGGCCTGAGGACACAGAAGAAGTATTTTCTAAGTACTTAAAAAATTTTGCAAGCATATTTCCAACAGTGATTTAGGCACTTGAAAGCCTAAGTCTCCTGAAAGTCAGCAGCCCTCTCAGAACTGCAAATCCCTTCTACAAACAAAACTCTGGCACTTCTGAGAATGTTAATTTTTCTCCTTCTGCTAATCAAGCTCATCTCCTGGCTCCAGGACTTCCCTGAGCTCGGTATCCCAGGCGCACACGTGCCTGGCTGCTGGAGGTGGGCTGGAGCATCCTGAGAGGACGGAAGATGCTCTTTAGCGCTTCAGAACAGGAGATGGGAGATGCTTGCCATGATGAGTGAAGGAAGAAGCAACCTGGAGAGCAACTAAACAGGTCCAGAGCACACTCTTCCAATACAAACAAAAAGCATTTCCAAGCTCAGACATGTCTTGGAGAACAGCCATGAAAGCACTTGCCTTTCAGGGAAATTTTGCATTTTATTGGACTTTGGCAAGATAATCAAGCTAACAGCCCCGTTTTCCCTGCTCAAATCCCCACATGCCACAGCCCAATGTTTTCCACAAACAGCCTTGAGTCGTCCCCTGTAAGAGGATGGAAAAACCCTTCCGACAATCCTGCATCTTCCAGTGCTGCAGGAGCTGCTCAAGGACAGAGGCCACATGTGGTTGCCAGGCCGAGGCACTCCCTCTGACGCACGTTTGTCACTGCTTGGCTCGAAAAGCAAGTCTTCACAGGCACTGGCTGCCGCCAAATCCCATGCTTCACTTTCTCAGCAGTAAGGAGAGCCACTGCGCAGCCAGGGTTGACACTGCAAAGGTATGGGATCAAATGTTTTAGGGAAGGGGTGCCCCAAGACGGTGATCACCGAGCTCGCGACGCCTGCGCTGGCTGTGAAGCAGCGGTGGACCAGCCACCATCATCAATGCAACATCTGTTCTCAATCCATTGGGAGCCTTTTGCTCATTTTCTATTTATTGGGTGAATTTAGCATGTGCTGAAGTGCTGAGCTGGGAAAACTGGGCAGTCAGGTCCTCTACCGATACCAAGCAGTTTTGGTGGTACAATGTGGTGCTTGTTCCCCATGGCCAGGCAGCCCTAGATCCCCTTCAAGCCTCTCCACAACCTTGTTCTTCTGCAACGGACTAAAAGAGGTATCAGGCATCTCCAATGCTGTCGATCTCAAGGAAATCATGGGAATCCAGCCACCTTCCCAAATCTGACACAGGAGGCTTTCAGGATGTGCTTCTCGCTGTTGTGACTTCACCCAGTGAGCATCTGTAATGTACCTTCCACCCAAATCACCTTTATTCACAACAGATTTTTCCTGTCTTCAAGTGTGTGTCTCTGGGGGGCAGAGGGGCAGGAGGCTGGCAGTCCCAACATCAGCAAGCAGGAGAAATCCCTCAGCAACCTTCTTCATGTAACTCTTCTCCTTGTAAAATATTCCACTGTGAGCTTTTCCCTGAAACATGTCCCTGCAAACACAGCGGATCTGCTAGGGTAAATATTAGCAGGTCTGTGATTCCCACGGTGATCACAGCTTTTGTGCAAACACTTTTTATTCCCACCCTGCCAGGTGATTGCCATAGTTTTCCCGGGAAAGGTGTAACACCACAAGCTGTCAGTACTATTGGCCCTACCTACCAAGCTGTCATCACCTCCCATTAGCACACTGGGCTACAGTTGCTTCATAAAGCTGAAAATAAACCATTGCCAGAAGAAAAGGGGGAAGTGAGCAGCAAGCGGTGCTGCTCCGTGTGGGGATGATGAGGCTCTGGTAGCCCTTCCCAGCCAGCACCAGTCAGCAGTCACCTTCACTGGGGGGCTTCTTGGATTTAATTCACTCTCAGCGGTAAACACCTCCTGTAAAATATCCTCAGTCTGGGTTGTTTTCTGGTGCTTTCGTCGTTTGCATCATGCCTGGCCTGGCACCTGTGGCACAGGAAGTGCTCATTACTGTTGCCAAGGAGGACATCAGGTGCCTGCAACTAGAAACTGGGCTTCCTTCGGCTTTAAAGCTCTACAGAACTTCATTATAACAGCTACTGTCACCCAGGCCAGGCACGTGCACACACATACACGGCTCTCCCCACTTCTAAGGCACCCGCGATCTTCTCCAACTCCATTCCCAGGCTGCTGCTTCCAAAGTTGTCTTCCCAGTAAGTGGGGAGGGGAGGAAGGGAGACGGGGAGGGAGCTGCACGGGGCAGAGCAAGGAGATCTGCTTCAGGGACAGCTCAGCCTAGAGACTGCGGCACAGGCGCCGGGGCCACGTGCCAGCTGTGCACGTTACTGCTTCGGCGCACACCCCAGACAGGTCTCATCAGCACCTCATTCAGTGCCGTCCGGCCTCCCCAAAAAGTGGGAGACACGGACACCTCACCCCAAGCAGTGCTGGTGACTGCCACTGCATGCAGCTCAGCAGCCCTGGATTCCAAGAACAAAATTACCATGGGGGGATGCAGGTTTTACACCAATCCTGTCCTCCCACAGAAAGAGCCTCTGAGCGATGAATGAAGTGTCAGAAAGAAATGACTGAAATACTTGAGGGAGGAAAACACGGGAAGCAGTTATGCAGTATATGACATGCAAAAGGAGGTCGTGTGCCAGGTGTGGAGACAGAGCTGGGTTATACACAGTGGTGCCACGCCAGGGAGCTCAAACTCATGGTTTTTTTTTTAGATTTTTATCTATGGAGGCACTGAGAATTTGCAGGCACCCCGGCACTCTGCAACAGGCCAAGGTGCTGGAGAGCGTGCCTGCAGCAGCACTGTGTGTGGAGGGGATGGCTCCCTCTCCTGCTCCTGGTGGGTACCACGATGCTTCCCTTCTTTTCATGGTCTGTCTTCTCAGCTCTTCCCCTTCTCATCCACTAATAAAAGGCTTATTTACATAGCTCCAATCCTAATTTTGCAGTAGCAGCCACTGGCGCTTAGATGGTACGATGGAAGTCTGTAGCTTCAGCAGATAACTTTGCTTTTATTTCGTTTGGTGTGAAAAACATCTTTCACAAGCAGGCTCTGAAATATCTATTATCTTACCAAGTAACTTCACACAGCCATATTAAATAAACAGACCAAAAAAAGACAAGAAGGAGTCTTTAAGTCATAAATATAAGCGCTGCATTTGGATCCGGGAGAGTTAGTTTGGTGTTACTCACAGTTTTTCTCTTGTCTTTGAAGTTCTCTAACTGCCCTGACAACAGTGAGGATTTTTAGTGGGTTTCCCCAAATGCAAAGGGAAAAGTTGTTTATGACCCATCAGTGGGAACCCCCCTGGTGCTACAGAACCTCAGGGACATGCTGGAGAGACGTACCCCAGAAATCACAAAGAAATACAAGTACAGCTGTGCATGGAATCAGACAGCAGTGATGCTCTCTGGGATTCAAAACATTCCACACAGGGGGACTTGGTCCAAAATCTGCACCCTGCTCCAGTCTTCAAATGTCTCTAAAGCCTTCTGGCAAAAGAAGATTTTACTGATGAAGCACCTTCAAGGGCAGAAAAACCCAACCACAAATCCTGCCACCACTGCATCCACCTGAACTGTGGGAGAAAGCAGCAAGCCTGGAAATCTCCTGGCGTGCTGGGGTTTAGGTGAGTTTTGGTTGCCACTTTTGAGCACATTGATTCATTCAAGGATGAATCTTTCCGCTTTATAAAAGCTGTTCTTTGGGTCCATGTAGAATACGAGCCCAGTGACTGGAGGGTTAAACAGCACACGGTGAATCAGAAGTGCTCCTCTGGGATACAATTGGATTTTGTCTGTGTTTGGGACAGACACTGCCAAGCTTTGTTTGTGTTTCCAGACCTGTCCTCCCATGTGAGCGTGAACAAAGCGTGCAACACCAGACCCTGCATCCCTGGACTCCACAGCAGGATGAAGCCAGGAGCAAGGGGTTGAGCTGGGAGCAGGAGGTGCCAGGGCATGGTCCCTGGATACCACGGGGCCCTTTGGCACTCAAAGACCCCGCGCCTGGGCAAGGGATACTGTCGGAGGAGCCTGTCTCTGTAAACAAGTCCTGTTCCATGCTGGAAAATTGATTTCATGGCAGAAATGCCCGCATCCTGGGCACAGCCTTTTCTGCTTCCATAGATGAACTTATTTTCAGCCCATTGTGCTTGGTGAGTCACAAATTTTTAACTGGGGCAAATGAGACCATTTCAACTGTAAAATCAAAGCAATAGATGTCATTGCGTTTCATGTAATTGCTATTAAAAGCTCTGCTGGTTAACTAAAATAGAACCCGCTACAATAAATCACCTCCCACAAGCATCCTCTGACTCTACTAAAGTACCTTGTCCGAAATGGTCACTCCAGAGCAGCATCAACAAATCAGCCTTTTTTAGGGAGCTGGGACTTTCTTGTATCCTATATGACCTGCTACCTAAGAGCAAGGGTTTATTGCTGTGGCACCACCCAAACCACATGCCAACCCAGCAGGCTTGGCCTCAGGAACTTAGGGCAGGGATAGGTGAAAAAACACATTGCCTTCATTTTTCCATTTGGGAAATTGAGGCAGGGAAACTGCTTCAATAACATTTGCAGAGAGGCAAGAATGAAGCTGATATGAGGTTCAGTCCAGTGCCATAACTTAAAAATAATCCACTCCTCTTAACATGCTGCCCTCTGCACATTAAGAGTAAATGAACTTGAACCTGATCAAACTGCTACACCAGGTCATCCTATGACGCACAACAAAAGCTTTCATTTTTAGTGCAGAAGATGAAAAAAATGATGCAAAAAATCTCTGAAAGCAAAGAAATTTTTCAGGGCTGAAGCCTTAGCGTCACAAGCAGGAGGACATCAGCAATGTGGGCTTGCACCAGTGAGTAATCTCAACGAGAGCCCCTTGCTCTATCGTGCTCTGGGGACACCAGCCGAGGTTTGCTATGCTTCAACGAACACAGAGACTTGTCTGCCAAAGGAACAGGGAGCCAAAAAAAATCCATTAACAGTTCATGCCAGAAGAAACATCATTACGAACCTGATTTCTAATACTGACTTAAATTTTTTCAACTACTTGTGTTTTAAAATAAAAAAAATACCTGAGAATGAACAACAATGGTGGCATGCATAACAGTCAGACCAAAGTCAACTCCAGCTGCCCTTCGAGCTCCTCTACACGCTCCAAAGCAAGTCATTTTCTTTTCATTCTGAACTGAAGATTTTTTCCCACCAAGCCACAAATTGATCTTTGCAGGCTCTCACTCATGTTTATTTAAAAAACATTGGAGCATGGAAGCTGGAATCTGTCTCAGAAGTTACATCAATAGCAAACTGTTTCCTGGGATATGTCTGGAATTTAAAACCTCCAGTTTTTCGCCTGTCACTACCTTTTGGTAATATTTGCCACCAGCTCAAGTGGGTGCTGATGCTGATCGAGATCAGTGCTGCCACTCCTGACTCCAGCAGCAAGCCTGAAAGCTGTCAAAATCTAAACAGAAAATCTTCTTACGTAGAAATTCAGAGATATTTTCTCCTCAAGGAAAGAGTCGGGAGATCAGAGAGAAGTCACTTTTCCCATTGCACAGTTTAAAACTTCTCCTTGCTCAGAGCCAGGACCAGCCTGAAACCTTTCCAGGCTTGTGGGCTGTTTAATTCAGCTTTGGGAGCATACGTCCTCCTTTGTGCACTGATCCTCATGTAAACTGTCATTATTCCTTAGTTTAGAGGGGACAAGGCAGCAGGAGACAGTCTGGTTCCCAACCATGAAAAGCACTATGCACCCCACTCTGTTTCTCCAGCCCAGCCTGAAGCTGATTTAAACTCTGAAAAACACAAGAAACACACAACCATATTTTAGGAGGATGCTCTTGTGATTCCTGGTGCAGATGACTCCATCCTGCAAAGGCACATGCTCCTCTGAGGGCAGTGAAGTCACCCCATGAGTGATGCTGTCTGTCTACAGCAGCCACCAAGCAACATGAATAGTCACATCGTACCTGGCTCCAAGATCTCAGCACCCTCACCGTAACAGGCCTCTTGCAGGAATGAAGTCTTCTCTATAACTTGCCTGATCAGGCACACCCATTGCTTCATCCTCATCACCTTCTGAACTAACGTCCACTGCTCTCAGTGCCCTCTCAGCCATCCTCCACAGCCCACCTGCAGGGCAGACAGCTATCTATGGTGAATTCCTAATCACGGGAAGCTCTCCATAACCCGAGGGAGATGCAAGGGCATATTGTATTTTAATTACCTTATTTGTTCTACAGCAACCGCTCTCTGTCCCATGTAACACACGCCATACTCTACAATAAAAGACACGTAGATGCTGTGCATAGAGACACGGTTTAGTGGTGGCTTGGCAGTCCTAGGTTTACAGCTGAACTTGGTGATCTTAGAGGTCTTTTCCAGCCTAAACAATTCTATGATTCTAAAAAGGAACTTCATGGAGGAGGAAGAGTAGTTTGACAGTTGTCTGGGACTCCTCAGTGTTCATGGGTACAGCTCTCACGGCAAAGTAAGTGGATGTTACAGAAAATTAAGGAGAAGACATCAACAGTACCACGTGTTACACTAGATGCAGCTCTTCAAACTGCAAATGCTATGAAGGCTCACAGAGAAGCCAAAACATTGTTAGACATCAGAAACAGTGCACAGGTCCCAAGTCTGCATTTATTACCAGTGCACAGATCCTAGCAGGGCACTTAAAACCAGCATCACATCCGACAACTACTGCCAGCAGTGCTATGGCTTACACACCACAGAGATGTTTGTGCCTTTCTTTACACAGCAAGTTACATTTCCAAATACTCAAAGATCATATTCCATTTCCAGCCAGGGCTACTCCTGCTGGGTTTGCAAGCCGCAGGGAACATGGCCAGGGCTGAACACATGTTTATAGAGTTGTTCAATATACATAAAACCAATTCACTTAAAAAAATCTGCAAAAAGGATAGCTGTGTTTGGAAATGTGTTAAGACAAATTAAAATCTCTTAGTAACAACCATATCAAAATTTTACAAGGCAGGAAACAAAATGGGCAAGAGATAGCGAGGGCTGGTTTGCCATTGTCGGAGATGAATGCAAATTCTCACTCAAGAGCGTCCGTTGCTGGTGTGACAGACGCGTTACGTCTCCCTCGCAGCGCGCCAGAGCCTGTGTGAAGTAAAGCAATCTGCTCAGCCAGCACACAAATGTCAACATCAGGATTGGCCCATGGCTTGGCTCCGTGGAGGTTACTCAGGCAAGCGACCAAATCCAGCGTTCATACTGTGAGGCGTTTTGGCACACAGCGCCCCAAACCCTGCAGGATGACAGAGACATCGGAAATTGGTGGACACGGAGGTGAGGGATGGCTGGCAAGTCCATAGCACAGCAAGGCACCCTTTGGAGAAGAACTGCACCAGACCTCAGGAAAGTCAAGCTCAGGTCACCCCAGCACACAATGTCTGGCAGACTCTTTTTTTTTTAGCAAATCCATTTTCGTCACCTAATATGCCAGCTAGCTTCTCCTAGGGCCTTGCAAAGGGTGAAACCACCCATTCCTCCTGAAATCAGTCCAGCTGGGAAGGCAGCTGGGGTCTAAGCCACCTCCTGTCACCCTTGCAATATGGCTCATCTCCCACATTTTTTGACACAGCCACAGCACAAAAAGAAAAGCAGCTCTTTAAGAAACCTCCCAAATCATGAGAAAATCTGATCCTGACTATTTCTGATGACAGCCTGCTGATATGGACATGGCCCTTGGAGCTGTGAGACTAAGCACTGCGCGTAGGAAGTAGAGCACACTGCCATGAGGTGAATTAACCCACTGTCAAAAACTTCTGCGGGGATTTTGGAGGTTGATGGTCTCCTCCCTGGGTCTGTGCTTCATGTAAAAAGGGGCAAAAAACCCTGAAGTTGAAAATCAAGTCCAAGCCCCGCTCTGAAATGACAGGACTGTGGAAGCAGAGATCTCTGGGCAGAGATGCCAGGCAGCTCCCTGGGTACCCAAATCCTCCTTGCTTGGGATGAAGAATAAAAACCAGACTCTCCACAGCTCACCTGCCTCTGGATACCTGCAATAGCTAAATGACACGTCAATGTCACCCACTCGAGTATTATTCACTGGGTTTTCACTTGGTTTGAAGCCAAAGAGGCACAAAGCAAAGCATTAGTGTGCATTTAAAAAGAGCAGAAGGATTTTTGCAGTGTTGTGGCTTTTAAAATTTGTTGCTGTTTTAACAACAACCATGTCTGAAGTTCGGTTTCTACCCAAAGTCAAAGCCTCTCTGCTTTGGTGCCATACGAGTAAATAAGAAATGGTCTGATAAGAGCTCACCTCCTCTCTCTGAGCTATAGGAACTGCAGCAGGTTTTGGAGGAACCAAAGGCACCGTTTCCCCATGTAGTTTCTCTCCCAGAACTTTAACATTTAGGTCTTTTTCTTAATTAGCCCAGTTATGTGGCCACGTAATTGGTTCCAGGAGCGGCTCCCTCCCCTCCTGTCTGGCCTAAATATCCCTCCTGGTACGAAGAAAACATTTCTTCCAGATCAAATTATTTTTATTTTGATTATGGTACCAGGTTTCAGACTTACAAACACTTGTGGTTACCAGCACAAGCAAAACTTTAACCCATCTTCTGCCAGAGCTGGATGCTGATCCAGCACCCCAAGCTTGGTCCCCAGCTCTGCTGTTGGCGCTGAGGGACTCTCAGCATGCCCTGTGCCTCAGTTTTTCCATCTGTACAAGCAAATGCTTTGAGATCTACTGGAAAGCCGAGTCTGGACACTTTGGCTTTTGTTTGCTTTGAATCACGAAGAACACTGCACACAAGCATTTCTACCCCATATAAAGTCAGACTAGAAGACACGTACAGCCACATACACACTTTGTCATTATTTTAGCTCTTCATCTGAAATCATCTATTAATAACTTTCCAGTCTTGTTCCTACAAATGCATTAAAAGCAGCCTGGGGGAATACCCAAACCAGCAGGGTTTTCCCAAGCACGCTTATCCCATTTCCTGCTGCCCACAAGGAATGGTTTTCACATTCCTGTGCTGGGGAGGGCTCTGACCTGTGACCCACAACCCAAAAGCCCGCCCCACCAAAGGCAAGAATGCTCACTGTAACTTGCCTAATCCTGCTCATCCCTCTGTGCCAGTCCTCCCACACTGAGAGCAGCCTGCCAGGGCTGCTTTTCATAACTGAATAGCTACAAAACCCCTGGCCCTTGCACAGCTTTAGGCTTTGCTTTCTTCCCACTCTGCTATAGCCCTGCTGCCCCAAACCCAGCAGCACATTCCTGCCTCTGCGATCTACTCGCTGCCATGGGCACCCAAACTCAGCTGTGCTTCCTCCCTGGAAACCAGGGATGCTCCATGGGATGTGCCTTGAGCTGGATCCTGGTTGCAGAGTTCATTGGTCCAACCACCGATTGCCTGGCAGCAGCTTCAGACACCCAGCCTGGACCAGTGGGTGAGGAGGGGACGGAAGATGGGGTGCTCACTGCCACCAGCACTGGGGGAGATGCTGCACCCAGGCAATCCCTTCCCTGTTCCTACAGTGCTCCTGCCTCACAGCACAGGGCTCCAGGATCATTCCATTATGGTATCAGTTCTTGCAGAGGATGAACCATCCCAACAACTACTTTTGTTTAACCTCGTGCTTGAGGGCAGTTAACACAGTGTGCTCAGGCATCACTTCCTCGCTTTGGGGGACTTTTTGGTGTGGAGGACAGTAGTCAGAGAAAACACAACTATTTCTCAAACTTAAGGTTTTCAAGGAACATGGACTGAGCTGGTCTTGGACATACAAGCAATTAGATTTTCTGTCACCCATGGGTCACTGTGCCAACGCCATGGCTATCTAAATTATAAATGTGTGCCTGGGCTCAGCGTCCCCTAAAGGGAAGGGAAGCTCCTGCTGACCCCCTCCATCTCCTTGGCCAAGCCCTTTGTTCCCCAGCCAACAAACTCTCCCCCTTGGTCTTACGCGATGGAGAAGCTGGTTTTGCCCCACAGTATCTTTGGATAACAAGGAAGATAGGTGCTGTGTCAGGAGCACTGGTGCCACTGTCAGGTTTCAGTGCCCTGCAGGCAGGGCCAGCAGCTTGCAGCTGCCCCAAGGATCCCACCTGGCAATGTATTTTGGTCAGATTTGCCATCTGATACAGTTGGAGCTTATTGAATGGATGCTCCAAGTCACATCCTCCCCGCTCTTTCCCTGGCCACGCTGTACACTGGACTTTCAGCCTGGTTGGCCCATTTCCACAGCTCTGCACCTTCTCCCGTGCCTGCACGTTGGAACAGGCTGCCCAGGGAGGTGGTGGAGTCATCATCCCTGAAGGTGTTTAAAAAACAGGTGGATGAGTTTCTTAGGGACATGGTTTAGTAAGGAGACAGACACGGTTGGACTCGGTGATCTCAGAGGTCTCTTCCAACCTAGTGATACTATGATTCTATGATCAATGGAGGCTTGAGCAAAGCTGCAGTCATCAGCACTTGCTGGCAAAGCCAGTTTTAATGTGCTAGTTCTAAAGCAAGGAACTGCTTGGCTGAGGCAACGTGGCCATCACTTTGCATTGCTGCCGTTTGATACCAGTCTGGGGACAGATACCTGTGTTCCCTCCCCATGGTGGGGTTTGTAGGCTCTGGGCCTGTGGGCTCCAGGCAGGTGTGAGAAGGTGGGCAGTGAAGGGGTAGCCTCACTCTCCCTGCCACTGGTTTTGAGGCAATTTGGGTCTTTTGCAGGCTTTGGTTTGCCAAGAAACTCTTGCACAGGCTTGTAGGACATTCTGCACCATACACAGAAGTGAAGCAACCAGCAGCTGCTTGTACAGAGAAAATCAGGAGGGGAAAATTGCGCTATGGCAACGTGCAGACAGTAAAATATAATAACAAGCATAAGCTGGCTTTACTGCCCATCCCACTTACTAGCTAATAAAATAAGCTTAGCATATTAAATGTTGGTGTGGTTTATCAAAAGGCAAGAGCCTTGCATTTTTTCCGCTGCAATCACCCAAATATGTGATTCCTTCACCCTTTTTACCTTCTAAGCTCCTCTGGAGGAGGAAAAACTAATCTCTTCCTCCAACATCACTGCACTCCTTCTAACGCCCGCAGCGCAGCATGCACAGTGTTGGATGTCACCCTGCTGGGGATCACCAAGGGGAGAAACCCCTTTCCGGGCTGTTTCTCCACCCCTCCCCATCAATTGCTGCCAGCAGTTTCCCTATGAACAACAAAATGGAGCATTTGGGGACACCTCGCACCAGCCGGGCTTTGTAAGTCACAGTTGTACAAAGAAAACCAGGGCAGATTCTTCCAATATGGTCACCTCTGGGATGAAACACAGCAGCATCGCACAGCAGATGATCACATCAAACCAAAACCGCAGGGGAAGGTTTTTGGCCAGCCCTCCCTGGAAGGTGGACAGGGTGAATCCCCTGCTACTGCAGCAGGAACCCTGGGATCTTCAGGCACATGGCTATCTCCATCTCCCACAGAGCCTGGGGTGCTGTCGACGCTACCGTTGCAAGTTATTGATGTGGGAAATGTCAAATCATAAGACGGCAGAAAAAAATTATGAGTGCGAAATTGAAACGCTCCTTGCGCTGTCCTTCAATGCAGCCTCTCGCTTTGGCTCTCACTGAAGTCCAGACACATGGTCTCGCACAGAGAGATCTGGGGAGCAAAATCCTCCCCGATTCACATTTCAGATCTGTAATCTGCCTTTGCACGACAGATTGAAAAGGGAGGTTGTGCTCTGTGTTTGCAACTGAAAATGAAATGTGATAACATCTCCAAAGTGGAAAACTACAGCAGCTAAGAGCAAGTAAAGCTCTTAGTGGTATGAATTTGGGTCCTGAAGGAGCCAGGGCTAAGTGCCTCAGGGTGCTGCCTTCCTCTCCTCACTCAGGGCTCAGGGCTCCTCTCTCCTGAACCCAAAAATGTGGGGTTTAATGTATTCCTGCTCGAAATGTGTGCCAGGATGAAACAACAACATTGTAGAGTTGGTGTGCAAAAATCAGTGCAGAATAGAAATGTGGGAATTTATTAAAGAAATCCATTTGGAAGGGAATGGATTTTCTGCTTGGATAGAAGGATGCACTTCCTTGTACCACCCGCATAATGCAGCACACCACAGACCCACCTCAGGAGGATGCTAACTGATTTTTAGCACAGCAGAGAACAGCACTGCCTTGCTGCTGAGCCTTGGCTGCAGAGCCCTAGCAGGGACAGTACTAACAGCTCTTACCTGGGTCATCTTGGCAAGGTCCAGCGAGGGTCGCTGCTCCTGAACCTCTTCTGGTCTCCGTCGCTTGACTCCAACCTTTTTGTCATTCAGCACACAGGGCTGTGAGCGGCTTCGGGAGAGCCCGCTGGCCCGTCGCCCCAGCTCCGGCGTGGAGGCAGGTGTGCTGCTTGCTGAGGGGGGGCAGTACTCTGAGGAGGAGAAGTGGTCGTGCGAGCAGGAGAGGGACCTCTGCATGTCCACCCGGTCTCCTCTGTGCCCACTGGTGTCCGATTTCCTTGGCTGGCACCCCAGCTGGCTGCTGAGGGTGGAATGCTCGCAGGACAGTGGGTTGGACCGCGATGGCAGGCTGAAGCTTGAGCTCCTCTGCATGGTGGCAAAGCCGTTGGAGTAGCGCTGCACACTCCCCCCGCTGTAACACCGCCGCTTCTCGACTGGGGTCCAAACCTTCGAGCCTAAGGGTCTCCAAGAGGTCCCGCAGCTTGACATTTCATCTGAAAATGACAGTGAGCGGCACTGGCGCTTGCTGGGTGGTGCTGAGGGGTTGCCATGGGGGTCACTGAGGCTGAGGTCTTTGATCAGGTTGGTGACAGAGCAGGTGCTGGCCGTCTCCCTTGGCCAGCACGAGCCCTCCTCGCCTTTGTCCGACAAGCAGTCCCAGAAGCTGGCGCCTGGCTGCTCCAGCTGAAGTGGACATTTCCTGCTGAGATCTCTCCATCTGTCATTTTCTAGTTTAGAAAAGAGAAAAAAAAAAAAAAAAAAGACACATGCACATAGGCTTTAGTGTTAATTAATTCTGCAATTCACTATCTACATCCATAAACAAAAAGAACAGCATATGGGACATTTTCCAATACAAGTTAATTAACTCTTGGAATATGAGTTTCCGAACTGCCAGCAGAATGGTTGCTGTACCCTAGATGGAGAGAGAAACAAAATGATAATAGCAGAAGGAATAAAACTGCTAGAAGAAGATAAAAACATGCCTTTGACTATCCAGACTGCACTAGCCAAGGGAAATTCAGCATTATAAAATGACATGGCCATGGCCTTGAATCTGTGTTAAACCGTGTCTCAGATGCATGCAGTTTGTCCTGGGCTCCACAACTGCCCAAGACGTTCAGAAAAACTGGAAGTGAGAGCACAAAGCTTTAGCACTGCTGGGGTAAGATGGACAAAACACCAGAAAGGAGGTCAGATAGAGCAGTTGGGACAGTCCTGTCAGAAAGGAGAGAGCACTCACTGGGCATCGAACTGCTTGTCACAGCATGGAAACACCAACAGCATCATCAGAGGGAAATCAAAAGTCATCCTGACACCCATCAGGCTGTCTTGCTCTCAGCTGTCCCAGATGCTACAATAGCATTGCTCCAATTAAACCAAGAAAAAGTTCCACTGAGGCTCTAAGCACCTATCCCAAACTGATCCAAAGATGAAAACAAAACAAAAGACTGTGCACATAATAAGCTTTAAGTCTGACGCTACAACAGATGCGTGATCAAAATTCCAACACCTGTTCGCAAGATGCTATCTTAGGTCCCTGTTATGAGGCTCAATGCCCATTTCCCTTCTGTCCTCAGATTCTAGGGTTACCTGGGTAATCTGGCCCAGCTGTCCCCCTGCGCAGTTACGTGCATAGAGTGGGAAGCAGGCACTCACACTCTCTCACACTTCTGTGTTAACCTGGGCTTAGGGTTGCCTTGAAAATTCCAGTTGTACCTAGCACAGTCAATTGTTTGCATTTCTTTAATAAACATAATGTTAAAGTACTTATTTTGAGGAACAAACTGCTTTCTAGGTTTACTCTTTAATACACTTCCTTAACATTTTCTGCCTCTCACTCAGCTCGTTTATATGGGAATTTTTTCCCTCTGCAAATTTGATTTGTATTAACAGTCTTCCAACACAGCACAGCTAAAGACGGTGGTGACCTGTTGTATGGTTTCAGGGTTGGCATAAAGACATTCCTTTCATCAGTGTCTGGATAAAGCTCTGAGAAAGTTGTATCTCCAAAGTCTGTGGACTGACATGTATACAGTGGGGGTGTCAAACTCACGGCCCGAATCCAGCGTTCCATCTTGTTTTATCTGGCCTGGCACCTTGTTTCTCCCTCATGGTAGCACCAAGCTCCTTGCCCCTGCGCTCCTGCCAGCGCTGGGCACGTGTGCAGCGTGTGACGCACGTTACGCTGCAGGAGCAGAATGGCAGGAGCCGTGAGTTTGACACCACTGGTGCACGGCAACAGGCAGCTTCGTATAGGAAGAATACAAACGCAGCTACAGCTGCAGTCAGAAATCTCACTGATGACCGTGTTGAAAGAGAGGATTAAGGATGATGATCTCGTTCCTGCACACAGTCCTGCTCACGACAGAAGAAGTGAGCAATGTATCATCAAGGTCTGGCTCCCCAGCACAGGCAAACAGAGCTCTCTGCAGATTCGCCCTTGACACTCAACAGGAAAACCACGGCAGGACAACCTATCAGCTGCTGCAATGGAAAAAAGTAATCACCCCACAGACCTCCTCTGGTGGCCATTTCTGTTGTTGGCTGCTGCAAACAGAGGCAAGCCATGCCAGCTAACCATCACCAAGAAGTTTTGTATTATCTAAATTGTGCAGTATTTTTAGGGGTTGGGGGATTTTTCCATTCAGGCAACTGAAGAATGAAATAAAAGCTGCACCCAAGCCCACAGCTGCAGGTACCAGCCTGATAGGGAAGATGTAACAGTATAGAATGCTTCCGACCAAGGCTCAGTTCTCAAGTCAGGAGGTTATATTTGAGGGCCCTGACACCACCCTTGGCCATTTTTCTCATTTTTTCCTTGCATCCCACTACCACTGTAACGGAACCACAAACAGCCTGGCTCTGCCTTCAACAATCACAGGGCATTTTAACTGTCACTATCCTCATTTTAATAAACACAACGAAAAGCGAGAAATAGGTGCTAAACAATTAGATCTATGTTTAGATCCTTATTATTTTTCCCCCTGCATTATGCTGTCAGAGACATTTCTTGGGTCAGGTCAGCAGACAAAAGAAACAGAAATAGAAGCTGATTTTTCATGGCAAGCTGCCACAATCCTCCAGCCAGAGACCATCATGCTGTACAAAAGGCCTTGGTGAGGAGGATACGGGACATCTTCCTCTTTCACCCCTGCTTTGGCACAAACAGCTATAAATCTTCCTAACCTTGCAAAGAAAATGCTAATTGTACCATTATCCCCAGCACCAGCTTTAGGTTATTTGCTCTTCCCTTTGAACCCTGCAAAATGAGGTGGTTTTTTTTGGCAGGTTATGGAGGAGACCCTGGCACAGCCTGGCCCCTCCCCCAACCCACAATGCCTGAGCGATCCCAAACTACCGGATAACCCAGAAAATATGGGTTTTTTCAGTACAAACAGAAAACTCCTCACCCTGAGACAAATAAAAAATGGAGTAGTTGAAGGGCTGAGGGTATAAATTAAAGGACTCAGGAAAGCCTAATTGATCAAAAAAACAGCCGGTTTTCTTCAGTTTTCAAAGACTTAGATTGACATCCTGAGAACACTGATAATGACAACTGCAGCGCAGCCATTAATGCTGCTGCAGTTAAGCATGTATTCATTTTCTTATATTACAAACCTCAACTCAGTTTGCCCTAAGGCAGCAATTTGTTCCAGGATAAAACCCACCATGAGAAACCCTCAGTTTGTAAGTGAGCTGCTTTGGTGGAAAACTCTTCTCTGCCTATTGGAAAAACAACAGAACGTTTACAAACCAGAGCATGATGTAAGCGTGGCACGAGGGACGCTTCTGGTTAAACAGGGTCCTTCTTGGCTGTTAGTGTCCTTGGAGGAAATAGCATCTTACTTTCGGGTTTTAACTTAAAACTGGAAAACTAAACAAATCGCTTGAGAGGCATGTCCAGCAAATTTCTTCCAAGACATATTGATCTGCAAATTTGCATTTCCACAGTGAGGCAACACAAAGTGGATTTTCTGGCATCTCTGTGGTTGTGGAATAGCTTTCAGGCTCTCAAGACACAGAGGGGTGTTAGCAGCCTGGACAGGATCCAATTTCTCATCCTGCTCTCTCTGTCTGCAGCAGCAGGAGCCTCAGCCCTCTGGCAAACCATGCACGAGGCAGCAAGAATTTCAGACCCAGAGAAATCAACATTAAAATCAGGTTACAGCTACAAGCTCCCAGGCTACCTCGCCTCAGGGGGACCCAAAACCAAACTACTCGCCCCTGCGCTCAGCGCTGGTGAGGCCGCACCTCGAGTGCTGGGTTCAGTTTTGGGCCCTTCACTCCAAGAAGGACATTGAGGGGCTGGAGCGCATCCAGAGAAGGGAACGAGGCTGAGGAGGGGCTGGAGAATGAGCCCTACAAGGAGCAACTGAGGGAGCTGGGGGTGTTTAGCTTAGAGAAGAGGAGGCTGAGGGGAGGCCTCATCCCTGTCTACACCTGCCTGAAAGGAGGCTGTGACGGGGTGGGGGCTGGGCTCTGCTCACAAGTGACAGTGATGGGATGACAGGAAATGGCCGCAAGTTGTGCCAGGGTAGATTTACACTGGACATTGGGAAGAATTTCTTTACTGAAAGAGTGGTCAGGGATTGGCACAGCTGCCCAGGGAGGCAGCAGAGTCGCCATCCCTGGAGGTGTTTAAAAGACGGGTGGATGAGTTCCTTAGGGACAGGGTTTAGTGGGGAGATGGGCAAGGTTGGACGCTATGATCGCGGAGGTCTCTTCCAACCTTATGATTCTACTTCTGCTTTCCAAAGCAAGGCTGTTATAGCTCTGAGCCAGTCCTGGAAAGCGCAATCTGAGCCTGCACACCTTCCCACCGCCCTATTTGGCCTCTGGGTGTTTGCTGGCAGAACTGTTGACCCTGGGGTAGAGGGGGAGCAGCTCTGTCAGAGAGCAGGAGCACTTGGGGTGCAGGTGAAGAGCGGCTGTTGCTGTAAGCCACAGCATCTGCTTTCTATGCAAACCCAGTGCCTCACCCCACATGCCGGCAAGACTCACTGAGCTGGGCAAGCAGCAACAAGCCCTGGCAAGACTTGTGCCATCCCAGGTTCTGGCCGCTGGGCAGTCCTCACCTAGTTTATTTCCTGCCCCCCGGGCCCCAGTTCTTTCCTACCTTTAGAGACAAGCCAGAAGCCTCCTGCATGCAGGCAGAGCTCAGCCCAGAGATCATCAATAGCACGCTCGAACACCACCAGTGCCACTACCTATTCCTAAAATACTCTACCTATTCCTAAAAGACTCTCACTTTTAAGAGTGAACATGAACCCTTACATCATCCATCTGTTCTCCCATGCAACCTTCACCACATCAAACGAGCCCAGTGGTGCAGAGCACAAAGCACTCATGAGTTGAAGTCATGTCCTAAGATCAAAAAAAAAGTGGTGCTGTCCTCCAAACATCCCTGAGGGCTTTGCACAGCCCCGCAGAGAATGTGATCCATCCTCAGATCATCACAGCCAGGTTTCCAAATGCTGAGCTCCAGGTTTTGCAGGAGCAGTGCGTGGAGACATCGGATACCTTGCAACTTTGGAATGGTCACAGGCTTTTTAAACAACTGCCGTGGACCCTCTGGTGACACAGAGTAAATTTTCATGACCGTGTTCACAACCACAGAGAAGGGTATAAAACCAAAATGCTGACACAACATTAACTACAGTGACACAAATGTGCTGCTATAATATTTTTACAGTTCCTTTTTATACATAATGCATGATCCTTCTGCTCAAGTTTCCTCTACGTTCTTTTCCCATGAAATAATTTACATCAATATATAATTTATTACAGCAACTTGTAAAGCAATTATGGGTTTCAATCAATTTTTTTTCTCCTTTTTGGCAGATAAATTCTGTTTGGATCCTAACCCAAACACTTCTCTTCACATGTGTGTACATCCAAGTCCTTTTTCCCCCCCGCTAAGTTGTTCAAGTTGAATTTCAGTCTCCTGATCTCCGTGCAGGCAGCCTGCATTTTCCACTGCCGCTGTTTATGTTTGAGACACGATTTCTAAATGTGGAACAAATTTAATGGTCATAATTAGCTGATGGCACTGCCATAGAGTCTTCCTATTGCAGAAATAAGATTAAAATACGACGCATGAAGCTGCGCGTCCACTGGAAATGAAAACAGCCCCCAAACCTACAGCCAGAGAATAAGCACATCAGTGGGCTGTGAGTTCATCATGCCAACAGCCTGTAAGGGAGAGGGAAATCCTCCACCTCAACAGCAAAACATGCTCTTCTTTTCAAAGAGATCCTCTGGCAAGGTCTCCCCACTCCAGCTATACCTCACCAGCTTTCCTTGCACAGCTTTTTTTCTTTGTGGACTGGCTGTGCTTGAACATGCACCTAGATGCTGTTCTACACTGACAGCTTTCCAAAAAAAAAATCAAAATCCCATTCTCGGGACCCCACCAAGGGATATAACCCCCTAGGCTGGCCTTTCTTCTGGCTTCTTGGCTGTCCTACATTGCCCATGGAGGGTGAAAAGCCACCTCCAAGAAAAAGGTGTGCAATGGCGAGACTCAAGGCTGCAACCCCAGCGGCAACGCTTGCCTCCCAGACTGGTGGCACTGCCCAGAACTGTCAAAACATGCCAGAGGAGGAGCACACCGAAGGACCAACAAACTGATTCACACACTTCTATCACCCTGCTCTGCTGCAGCACTCTACGACGAGAAATTCTGGGGGTGCTTTCCAAGGGGAAAAGCAAGTGACAGTTAATTTAAAAGATTCAAAACATTTCACAGAGGACATATGCAGCATCCATTCCTTCCTCCACATCCTTGCTGCCTGTCTGCACCTACCCCTCCTCTCCCCTATTACACGCAATGTGTGTCATGTCATGACTGATTTCTGTGGTCCGCATGATGGCACTCGCAAAAACCTTGTCACCGCCTCAATAAAACTCTGCCTGTGGCTTGCCTCAAAGATAATTTCTTGCTTACACAGAAAGTCGTGGCTGTCAGCATGTTAAAATAATGTAAATTTTCTTCTGCCAGCCACCCAAAGACAGCAAAATTTCAATACAGTAAATCAAAAGCAATGCTTCAACTTTCTAATAAGCTGTGTTCATTCCCTAGCACAGTCGCCAGTATTTTCACTGGGGGCATGTGATAGTGACTGCAGGGGAGGGAAAAAAGGGAAAAGGGGGAGAAAACCCCTACCGAACAATCAGACAATTTTTATACTCCTAGGTGTTTCAAGGGTCCAGTACAGAAAAGGGAAAAAATAAATTGTTGAATTTATAGTTTTAGTCATTTAATCTTTACTTTTGCTCCTTGGCTGTGGTGCCTTAGGCACTCCTTGGGGCTTTGACTCAACTTCTTCCTTCTCCTTCCTGGAGACAAACTTTCCTGAGCCTGTGGGGAGTTCCACGGTTTGGATGATGCTCTCCCTTGTACCCTGGCCGAAGCTGAGCTTACCTCTCACCTGCTGCACTATGGCCACAGGGACTGGCCGTAAGCTGCCTTCCTGCCCAAAGCTGCACTTGACCCTAAAGGCAACTGTGAGGACCCTGTGTTGAGACCTTCAGCCTTTTCTGGTTAAAAGCCCCCCAGAAAAGTCAGCTAACTTCCCTCCATCCTTCCAATGTAGTCCACAGGACTACGACCCTGCCTTCCGCTGGCTGTGCCGCCAGTCCAAACTTCACTGTGGTTTTTTTACCTCAGTGCTTTCCAGGATCAAGGACTTGGCCCTTTGACCTGAAATATTCCCCTAGTTTCACATTCGGTGCCATTAGAACCACAGGATTTCTTTAAAATGTCAAGCAAGTTCTGTTGCTAGAATGGTCTGTGGTCACGGCCCACATCTGCAGACACTGAGAAGAGCGTTCAGGAAAGATACCTAAAATTCAGCCCAAGCCAACTAACGCCACTGCACGCTGCCGAGCCTGGCTCCTCTTGTACTGGGCATGATGAAGATGATTATGGCAAGCTGTGGCCAAGGAAGTGAGACTTGGTTCCCTCAGAAAGAGGATAATTTGGTAGCCAAGGAAAACCAGTGCAGTGCTATAAAGACTCAGAACGCTTTGTAAAAGCTCTTAATGACAAGCTGCTTTTCAATTAGGCATAGACTCTTCACATCTGATGAAGAGCCTGCTAGTGCCACAGCACAACACAAAACCATCTGATCGGGTTTCTTTGTTCCTCACTCATGTTTGACAGGCAGGAGAAAGTGAACAGGCTGTCTCTGCCCCTTCTTCACTTTGAAGCTTATGACTTTCATCTGAAAAAATCCAAATGCTTTCCATTTTCTCCCACTCTTCCCAATGACTGGAGTTACAAGAGAGGCTGGGAAATATCTCCCCTCAACACATGTGCTCAGCTCCCATTAACACTAATGAGAGTTGTATCCATGAAGAAAAAGGGCAGCCTCTTTGTCTGTAAAGTATTGGCTTTCATACCAAGTAGCTTGGCTCAAACTTGACCTACAATTTTAATTGGATTTTGAGACTTCACCTAGTGACTCGCTCCTCCCTACAAAACCCAAAGAGCACAATATAAACGGCACATCCATCAGCACTATCAATCTTTTAGGATCACCAGCCAAGGCACAAATCCCCCATCAATTTGGTGGCTGTTTAGCATAAAACCCGATAGCAAGCTCTGACATGAAAGTTATTAAAACATCCTATGATGTGGTTACTGTCAAAGGCAAAAATAAGACATCTTGTTTATTGTTCCTTTGTGCCAAGGGGTAGAACATTTTAGTAATAATCCTGGTATTTATTACTTGAATGGTGCAAACAGTCAAAAGCCACAGTCACGGCCTGGATTCTCCAACACAATCTCAGACTCAAAATGCTTATAATCTCAACTGTATGATTAACTCTAAAAATAAGCAGATATATCAAAGGGGAGGGGAAAGTAGATAAGCAATTCGCTCAGCAGCGGCAACAGGGCAGGACAACTGCCTCTGAGAAAGAGGCACGGGCATAATAGCACCAGTGAGTGGTGGGCTGGGTACCACTCCAACTCAGCTGCTTTGGGTAGTTGGGTATATGCTCACCTCATGGTCAGCAGGGGTGCATGTTTTGGAGAGATCCAGCAAGTCAAGACATCTTCCTGCCCATCGCTATAAGGAAGCAGGAGCAGAGATGAAGTAAATACAGACAGAAGTTTCTGATACTTACCCATCACACCACAAGAGAAGACGGTAGGTCCTTGACTCATCTTTGGAGTGTGCTGCAAACAACCAGAAAAACTATTCAGTTCTCAGAGATTCAACCAGGGCACCAGAAACCACCCTGCCTCCAGCCCTGGCAAAGCTGCATGGCACCCAGCACAACAGTCCCACTTTTGGCAGGGACCTAGGGACAGACTCAGTCATCCTCCCTTAGTGAAATCAAATTTAATTAAACGCTGCTAAGAGCCAGTGTCAAAGTCTGAGCTTGCAGATCATTACTCCTGCACCCAGACCTTACCCATGGGAACAGCTGCAGTGAGGCACCCAGCTCCGGGACCCAAAACACTGGAAAACCTAAACCAGAGCTGCAATTCAGAGGTAATTCTGGATTGGGCAAGAAAGCAGCATCCAAGAATCCCATCCGAGTCTACTAAGGCCTCCCATCTAGGTACAAAGCATCTACCTAGGTTTTTTTTTTTAAATATATACTGTATTTCTAATGCAAGGCATCCTCATCCCATCAACTCTCCTGAGGACTGTGCGTTTGGATTGTGCTGATTAACACTAAAAATAAGGAAGAACACCACTATACAGGGACAAAATAATTGCAGTTGCTTTTTACATTTTTTTTCCCCAAGCATATTCCTCTTGACAGTGTAAGACACATCATCAGACTTCCAAAAACGGGCATGTACGGTTTCATATACAATAAATCAATGTCATCTGCAGCTACATGCCATTTCAGCTATGTCTGCAAAAACACACTTTCATACTAATTTTTCCTTTATTATCCCCCAAAATGTCCATATTCTGCTTCTGAAGTATCTCTCCTGGCAACACCATCCCACGTGTCTGAGGCTTTACATCATCAAGCACCAGCATGACCTCCCATCTGCACTGCCATAGCTGCATTTTATCTGTAGTTAGGCCACTGCATTCACACCTTCCCTCCTGAATCCATGGGTTACACATTGCCCCCTTGCCAGGGGAGGTTTAGGCTCGACATTAGGAAGAAGTTCTTTACTGACAGGGTGATTGGCCATTGGAATGCGCTGCCCGGGGAGGTGGTGGAGTCACCATCCCTGGAGGTGTTTAAGGAGAGATTGGATGAGGCACTTAGTGACATGGTGTAGTCAACAAGTAGGAGCAGGTGTAGGTGTTGGGTCATAGGTTGGACTCGATGATCTCAAAGGTCTTTTCCAACCTTATGATACTGTGATATAATGACAACAGTCACAGAATCACAGAAAGGTCAGGGTTGGAGGGGTGTTCTGGAGACCATCTAGTTCAGCCCCCCCACTAAAGTAGGGTCACCTACAGCAGGTTGCACAGGAATGCGTCCAGGTATGTTTTCAATATCTCCAGAGAAGGGGACTCCACACCCTCCCCGGGCAGCCTGTTCCAGTGCTCCATCACCTTCACAGTGAAGTGCATATTATCAGTAGTAAATAATAATGATGATAACAACAACAACAGCAATGTATGAAAAGCTGGCACCTGCCTGGACAGAGCAATCCAACAAAAGGATCCCACTTCATACACAGAATGTTGTAAATAGTGTATATAGAGGGACGTGGAGGCAAAAATGATGGAGTTCAGATGGGAAGAAGGCAAATAAAGGCTGGTCACCTTCTTTGGAGTATGTGCCACTTTTCAAGGTGAAGCCAAGCTTTTCCTATCTGTCAGGCACCACTTTATGAAGTGGCAGGTAGAATTAATCAGCAGACAGCAAGAGCAGGCAGCTGCCTCCAAAGAGTGGCCAAACTGGAGCAAAGAAATGGGACAATCCCTGGAGAAGGCAGAGGTTGTGCCAGCGCGCAACTGTGTGCCAGCCCCAGAGATCAGCTACTGCCTGCAAATGTGAAAGGGAGAGGAACATCTTTAGATGACGTATGTCTCATATTGAGTATAGTTACCATTTTCTAAGAATTTCATCTAACACCACACCGGGAACTGAACCGAACGGAGCCAATCGGCTGTTGCTGGGTGATACTGTTCCACTGCTTGGACATTTATTTCCTTTAGGCCTTGCTTTTTGACCTTTGCCATGAAGTCAACTGAAAAATTCTTGCTTTCTTTGATGGATCAGTCTTCTCATGAACATCTACCCCAATTTAACAGCCCGCACAACCTGGCCATTTGACCTGTGGAACCAGGACTACCGCTGCACTATTGGTCCAGTCCCAGAGCTGAAGGAGGCAATCGGCAAACGTGCAAGGGCAAAGTTTCACGTTATAGCTCTGCACCTCTGCTGTCTGCCATTGGACAGCCTGTGTGCCTACCCCTTCCCGTAGTAGAAGAAACTACCTCTCATCTACCTCTCTGCAGCAAGTTCCCCTCCACCTGTCCTGCACAATTCCTGCGCACAGCTGGCATTGAATGCTCAGGCTCCTCTCTTGCTAGTGACTGTGGGAGATTCTGCCATCTGGGCAGGAATCAACACTTAATCAAGGACGGCTTTACAAGGTATTGATACTCTCCCTTCCCAAATATCATCCTTTTAAGACAAGATTTAATGCTGCCTCTGACTTGCTTGCCTTCTCCTCTGCCACGCACTGTCAGGACAGCCTGCATTTGCCGTCTCATGCTGTGCTATCTGCCTGGGAAGCCTGGCTGGACAGTTCACCATCCTCAGCAAACTTAGCATTTGTTTTTCCTTTATGCTCAAAATGCCCATTTATGGCTAATCCTGCCATATGCTTCCTGATGTGTTCCTTCACGCCCTTATCTGAGACTCTGAGCACACCCTGTGAGAAACAGCCTTTCAGTCTCATTTCTCTTTGGCATATGAGCATCTCTCCTGATGGACAGAGGAGCAAACAAGCCCCTTGCTCTTGGCTTTCTCAGATGGTTCTCCATCACCCCAGACCTCCTGTGCCTGCCCCTCCAACCCATCCTCAGCTCACTCTGCCACTGCCCCAGAAAACATGCTGCCCCTCATGTCCCACTACCATCAGTACACATAGCTCTATGGCCTTGCTTGCCCCTTTCAGCATCATTTAGTCTGTTTGCTGACCCTGATTTGTTTTTCATTTGTTGCCTGTTCATTCAGTGCTGTTGAATTTGCATGTCTCCGGGCTGCTGGCGAGATTGTTATGTACCACAGCATTGCCCTTCACCACCTCTCACTTAATCCTGCTCACCACTTGCTCATCCTCCCATTAACGATGAACATCTGTTCACTGTTGGTGAAGCAATTTTTCACCTGTGTTATTCATGGCATTGATCTTATTTTTTATTGTTCTATTTATTCCATTGTATGCCTACTGAAATTCACATATGGAAAAGCCACAGCACTTCCAATCATTTACTGATCACCAGCTCCTAGGATATTAATGAATCCTGATAGAAATCAGTATTATAAACCATCTAAAGATCTGGCCCCACAACAAAAAAATCCCTTATTATAAAGCTACGGAGCTCTTGGCAGCAAAAGAGTTTTAAACAAAGATTTCATAAAGCTTACCAGCTCAGTCCTGCACGTTACAGAGTCAGCACCTTTGTTTTCCCAAGTTTTGGTTAAGATCATCACCATGGTAATGGAGTCCTGCCTCGTAGTCCATCAGGGTCCAGGCGCAAGGTGCCGGTAGCCGGTCTCTAGCAAAGCTCCTCTTTCAGTACATGTTCCCTGGGGAAAGGTTCAGCCCCACTGACTGCTTGGGGGATGCACAGGAACAGCCTTCGAGTGCAGAAAACTCCCTGTATGTACAGAGAGAGAGGAACAACTTTACAGGACTTGCCTGAGAAGATGGCAGGATGTGTGTGGGTGCGCTGGGCAAGGGGCAAGCACTGCCTGAAAAACAGCTTGACAACAGTTACTCCAGGGTAGTACTTATTTCGGACTCCAAACATTGCTGATGTTCCTCTGCATTCCATCAGTGAACAGGCATTTTGTAGGGTGGGCACTCACACGAGCTGTTGGAAACATGTACGGTTCACAAGGTGATCCAGAGGGACAAAAATATTTCAAGCAAATAAATAAACGAATAAAATTTCCTTGGAATTCTCCCTTTGAAAAAAGGGATCTCACAACCTCTATATCAAAGATACAGAGGCTTTGGAAGAAGGGCTTGTTAAAGCCCCAGGGCTGATCTCACAGAAACTCTTGCCCCCGTACCAATTGGGAGCAGATGTTCAGCAGAAAAAGCTGCTCCAGCATCATTACGGCTGTGAAATCCTCTGGACGCTCCTATCCCACCCCAGTTACTCCCCAATCCAGGAAGAGTCTTTTGGGGAAAAAACAAGGCAAAGAGTTGCCTGCAAGGAAGGAGGGAGCTCCCTGCCCTGAAATCCTAAAGGCCTCTTGATCCTTATCTATTTCTTAGGTAGTTTTAGGTAGGAAAAGCTAAAGGCTGCTAAATGAGGAGGGCATATTAAAAAATGAACTACAAGCCAGCCTCATACAGCACCGCACAGAGCTGATCATGAGCTCTGCCTCACCTCCTGGCATTCCCTCCAATAAACTCACCCCTGTGTAAAAGCAGACAGATTGGAATCCAAATCTGATTATAGAAATCAGTGTTTTCCCCAAATCACTCCTCTAATCCTGTTTTGCTATTTTGTTGCCTTGTAGTTAAGGCAAACAACCAAAACCACAATCTGCATGATCCAAAGAGCACAAAACACTGATCTTGTAACATGCAGTCAAAACCCAATTGCGATATTTAAGGACAACATCTGAAAATATGCTGCTAAGTATTAAACCTCATTATGAACTGATATGGCTTCTCATCCCAACTAGTAAATCATCTTTTCTGTGTTTACTTGGATTAGAGCTTGTGATAGTGTTATGAGTAGCTTTGAAGGCCAGCTGGTAAAGAAAAATCACCTTCTATTATTTTGTAAGGACAAAGTTCATCCAGAGTGCAAAGCCAGGACTGGGAATCAATACATTTTCCAAAGATTTACTGTTCCCATGGGCAGCTAGTACAGTCTCCAGCTTCTTATAGGACATCAGTGGGCTTATAATACACAATTTACTAGTAACTTCATAATAAACCTCTGGACAACCCAGTGATCAAATAGAAACGGTCAAATAGGAAAAAAGCAAAAAATTTTAGACTGTCAAAATGACACATAACTTGCAAGCCCAGAACATATATTTATACTATGGATAGTGTGGGCTTGTCCAAGGAGAGCATGATATAAAGGAGGATAAGGTGGCTGAAGAACCAGTTGACTAACACAGCAATGTGCCTCATCATGGGACTGCAGTTCGCTGTGATCCTGGAGCCAGCTCAGCTATCTCTGTTACAGCACACAGACTCCCAGGGTTATGCTCAGGAGGCTCTCCGAGCCCTGTGCTGGGGCCAGCTTGGGGACATCAAGCTGTTTTCCAGGAACAAGCAAAAAGAGTTGCTGTACAGTCATTAATAAGCTCCACAGGAGCTCTAAATTTCTGCATTTTGATGGTCCTTGCATCAAGTCTATTGGTATGCAGCAAAACGAGTCCTGTTCAGGAGGGACTGCTGCTTACACCAGGCTCTCAACACGCACAAGGCTCCTCGAAAAGAGCTGCACTTAAACAGGGAACAGATGGGAACAAATGAAAGATCCATGCAAGTGAGGACCAAATAATATGCAATCAGCACTACAGGGGAAAATAAGCAACAGTTACGGTATGCTCACTGCTAAAGCCTCCAGCTTTTCACAGCAAGTCTCCCAACAGTGGTATGGAGCACCAGCAGCACAACGTGGCACTGCTGGCAGCTGCACAGCACCCCATCCCTACCAGCTCATTTCCTTTTCCTTCTCGCAAATGTTCTCCTTGCAATTCAGCTCCACCAGCTACTGCAGCTGAGCTGCAGACTGGGGACAGGGAGCAAGGCAGCAGCTGCCCTCGCTGACGTCTGAGCCAGCTGCCAGAATACAGCTCCCATTCTCCAAGGAAAAATCTCCTCCTGCCAAACCCGCGGGCCAGTAGCCTCCCACAGTGCCCATAGTAGCCCAGCGGACAAGAGGCATTCAGGTCCCAGCGCATGTCTTCAGGCCGGGGGACCTAAGCCAGATTTAAAGCCTCCCCAAGGATGAGAAGCAGGAAGCTATTTGGGAGGCTCCAGCCTTCCCCCAGAGCTGGCAGTGCCTTCCTGCTCCTCTAAGTCATACCATAGATGGTTAAAGCACAGGATGGGGAATAAAACCACCCAAGGTTTATATTTTTTCTGCCAGACAACAGTTTCGGTTGTGCCAGATCCTGATGCACAGACAGTGAAGTTTGCCATAGGTCTGGACTCACTGTGTTCTGCAGGACACCAAGGCTATCGCAGGCATCGTGGCAGCACAAGGAGTGAAGATCTAACAAGTGTTCAGAGCAGCATGAAGGCAGTTAAGCACGGTTTTTCGTTAACAGGGTATGATTTCTTCACAAATACTTATCTTTCCCTAAGGTAATGATTAATGTTGCTGCAGGAGACTCCTATACACACCCAGGCATCCGACAGCCAGCAGGCAGGAACAGTGACAAGTACAGGCAGACGTTCCTGGCCTGAGCCAGACAGGCTGCAGCACACACTGCCTCATACCTCCCCTCTCCTGCAATTAACACAACCCTAAGGATAACGCAGCAAACTGCCAGCCACGCTGCAAGCTGGCAGTTAAAAGCACCCCACACTGAGTCCAAGGCGTGCTTTCAGCTCTTTGAACTACCACTTGGCTTGGTTTTGAAATCATCCCTACCAAGAAACTGCAATTAAAATAAAAACTTTCCAGTGAAATGTGATCTTTGGCTCCCCATCCTGCTTCACGGGGTTCCTGATGCACAGTGTGACCCAGCGCAGTCCTGCCCATTCATATCCTACCAACACACACAAGTGCTGTAGGATAAAAACGCTTCTGCAGACCTGGGATGTTCTCCACATTGACTCTGAAAAGGAACTGTGCATTTGTAGACTGGAGGCTACCCACACGTGCTCATAAAAAGATACTCTTTGGGGAACATTAATTATTTTAAGACATGTATTTCCTCATTTGCAACCAGATAAAGGAACTATCTTCATCTCTCTATCGAGGTTAAGTTTAGACTTGGGCCATGGCCACTGTGACTGATGCAATCTCCTGAGCTGTATGGAGCACCCATGAGCAGCACTTGTGCATGGAAACTCCCAAATTTTAGCAAACTGTGCTTTTTCCGTGGGTATTGCTTCAAAACACAGACCAAGCGGAAGCCTCTGCAATTTTTGCAGTTGCAGAGGTGGAAAGAGGTTTCTCTTACAACTGCTTTATGCAAAAGAGTCGGTCTTAGAAAAAAATTACCCTGCAAAAAAGTGTGCTAGATGATCCAACTTTCATCC
This sequence comes from Neomorphus geoffroyi, assembly GCA_033558235.1. Taxonomy (NCBI): domain Eukaryota; kingdom Metazoa; phylum Chordata; class Aves; order Cuculiformes; family Neomorphidae; genus Neomorphus; species Neomorphus geoffroyi. The sequence goes on along the minus strand of JAUMJM010000016.1, from coordinate 116,026 downwards.
ATAGGCTTGAAAGGTAATATTAGCGAACAGATAAGCTTCTTTCACAGTACTGGCAAGAAGCACAGCCCTAGAACTGCTCCCTGTACCATGACTGGTGCTCCCACCACAGTCACCAAGTACCATGCAGCTGTCAAGTCACAGCTGTACTTTGTTCACCTGCTACACTGAAATGCATGGAAAAGACCTTGTGATTTAGCAAACTATCTGTCAGATGCTCTGCCACAGCTGGAGGGAACCTGAACAGTAATCAGTACCACACACCCCCAGCAGTACTCTTCAAGAAGGCAACTGAGAACCAGCATCACACAGATTTCTACTTGTGGTGCACTATCACCTTCTGTACAGAAAATATTTCAACTCTTTCCAGCTCAAAATATCCACCTCCAGACACATATTCTGACATAAAACCTATTCAGAGGCAGAAAGAACATACAGGAGCTGTGTTTTGCATGCTGATACACCTTGCAAGCAGCACAGCGGCATTGCTCTTGCAACACAAATCCCTTTCCCCTGCTGAATTTTTAAACTCTGCTGCCCAAAACCTTCAAGTGAGAAAACGACGCATGTGGGACCTTGCTTTCTACCTCACTGTTCCCTGCGCCATGCCTGGAGAAGTACTCAGGCATCCTTTTTGATTGCACAGGAAGTTTTCTTTAAGCCCTGCAAAAGGAAAAGAGAAGCATTCCTGACATTTACTTTCTGAGTGAAAGAGTGAGCTGCTCATCCATTTCCAGGCAGAGGATTTCCAGCTACTTCCAAATCCCTCCCAAACTGTGAAAGTGGAGGAAGGACAAACACCCAAGCCCAGGCTCCATCTTTGGCACAGCTGCGGACTTGGCTCTGTCACCACCAGCACCGTCATTCAAAAATGCTACAGTGCAACCGAGACCATGTTTTGGCTCAGCCAAAAATATTCCCACCATCACCACATCATAAATTCTGGCCATGCGGGTCCACATGGCCAACGCTGATGCTAAACGAAGGCATGAGGTCCTTCGAGAAGGCTGGAGCAAGTCAAGTCTCCTGGCTCAGCACATCTTCTGGCAGCCTCTGTCCCAAGGTTTACCCCAAGCCAGGAGGGTTCAGTAACATCGGTTCAGAAGTTGCAAATGCCACCAAAGAAGTAACCAATACGAGTAAGGACAGAGGCAGCAGTTTGATATAAATGGCTTTCTGAGAGGAAAAGCAATAAACGCCGCTTGGTGGCAGAGAACGTCAACCTCACCTCCTCTGAGTAGAAAACAACACACTGAGCAAAGCGCTGCTATTGATCACAGAGTTCATTCAAAACAATTTAGAGCCACACATTTGAAGAACCAAACCTAATCCTTCCGGGCCAACCTCTAAGCACATTTCTAAGGCATAACCACCCTCCCCCTCTCATCAATTTAACAGAAATTCCCCTTCTGCTATGCAGACCCCAATTTCTCTGTGCAGATAGACCAATGCAGAGCCTGGGCACGTTGCAGACAGCCAACCCTTCTCCAGATGCTACAAGTTATCTATAACGAATTTGGGCAACATAGGCAAAACTGGTTACTGCAACAGAAAATTCTGGGGTTTAATACTTTCTACAGAGCATCGTGTTTCAATTTTTATCCAAACTAAAAATTCTGTCTCCCCCAGTCTTTCTTTTTTGGGTTTACACTGACTCTACTCATTGCACGGTGTGTCTCACCATCACTACTTCAGAGAATATCAAGAGGTACATCTTGAATTTGCCAATTTATTGCATTACAAATTTGCACTTGCATGCAGGTAAGTGTGGGCTCATTTCCTCACCTGGGCAATAATTTGCCCTCTGCTTCAGGGCTGAGAGGTGCTCAGCTCTGGGCAGCTCGCTCCCCTTGCTTGAGTACTCTTCCACAACATTAGCAAATATTAATTTTATTTATGGTGTAAAAACCTCCAATAGATGTGAAAGATGTCATTCAGGGCCTAAGAAGTCTTCATGCTCTGAAAATGTCCTGTAGACTAGTCCTGAGTAAAGAAGGATCATGAGTCAGCACGCATGACTTCAAAGGACAGAATTTCCACGGATGCAGCCCTGTCAGGATCGTCTCCTGGGACTCAGTCGAGAGGAAAGAACTTCTGCAGGTTGCCTTGGGAGCAGAAAAACTGCAGCACTGAGATCATCCTGAGCCTGCAGTCATGTCCTCCTGCTCCACGAGCTCTTCCCCAGCTCCTGGAAGGGCAGACATGGTCCTCCAGAGTGGCAGAAGGGCTCCAGTGGAGACCACACGTCCTACATGGTGCTTCCCTTGTGCCCAGCTCCTGCCTCAGCTTGCCAAGAGCTCACCACAAGCTCCAGGTACTATGAAATTACCTGCGAAAGATAAGGAATACAGAAACGTCCTCCTCTGCCCGCTGCTTGCAGCTAGACTAGACTTTTTCAAGACTAACAAGATGAAGACATGTTTTCACCATTAAAGCAAAAGCCTACACTGAAGATTTTTAATAGCAGTAACAGGCTGTGTTTAAGATAAGCATCACTCCATAGCTCTGCACGGCTTTGAGAGCCGCACCTTCTCATTGCTTATGACCAACAGCTTCATGCAGGAATGAAGTTCTCACCAACACAGCCCAACACCTGTGTGTGCTGGAGAGCTGCCAGCGCAAGACAGCTTGGGCAGAGCAGAGCTCTACAGCCATGCTAACAAAACCCACAGCCAGAAGGAGCCGAGGTTTATCACAACAGTGCCCATCTTGAGAGGCCCCATTAGATAGCCATGTACAACCTGACTTACAGAGATCTGACATTAAGTCTTGCTACCACGAACAACGGATGTACCAAGGTCCTGCCCACAACCATAAGCAAATAAAAATCTGTTATTTCAGTCCAATCCCTGACTCCAAATGCTTGGGCACAGCCTCAACTTGACACTGAAGTCACAGAAAGCAGCATGTCCCCAGCACTCTAAGGCCCAAACCCATGGCGAACATCTGTAACCATTAAAATGCCTGAACTCCAAGCTTACTCCCTGATCTACACATTTGGGCTGGACTTTGTCTGCATGCAAGCTCTCACCGAAAAGAAAGAAGAGCAACTAAGGAAAATTACACACCACCTAGTTGAGTAAAACACAACAGGTTTATTGCCTCCATGCCCTTAGGGAACAGGACTGGCAAAGGCAAGACTCCCTTATCCATGAGCAGCAGAAAGGGACTGAAAGGACAGGGAAGGGATAGATGTGCTTTGTCTCAGCATCTTAGCTCAAAGAAAATCATACTGGTAGTGACTTTGCCTTTTCCTCACTGGCAACTCAAAAGGGAAAGGAGAGTGCAAAATCAGTCACTGCAAAACAGTAACCAGTAAGTGAGAGGTGAGAACAAGGAGACTGCTGGTCTCCAGCAGGGAGGTGCCAATTTGACATGCAAAGTGGCTACACAAGACCCACAAAATCTCAGGCAGAGCAAAGAGAAGGGGCATTTGGAGCACTAATATGGGGTCTTCAATACCTCTTGACTGTACATTCAGCCTACATATAAATTACCATGGAGCACCAGAATCAAACCTTCAAAGGGCGCCATCCTGGCCACACGCACAGGCCAACGAGCTGCTCCAGCTTGAGGGTGCAGCCCCAGCGCATCGCTTTGCCATGGAGTAACACCAGGGCCAGCTCAGCTCAGACCTGCTGCAACACATCACAGAGCTCAGCTCCCTCCTCCCCCAGCAGGACTGCTCCCAGGGCAGTCCCACATCAATGCAGTCCTCCCGGCAGCCACACTGACTCGGGGAGAGACACCACCAAAATTTCTGCACGATGCCATGTGCACCACTTAGACATAACCTACAGGATATTCTTAGTCCCAGTTACTGTAGAAACGGCATGTTCTCATTGAGCAAACCCATAACCATCGCCTAATCTGCCCATTAGGGGACTGCTGCTAATTTTGAGTAATATTTCCAAGGAATATTGGAAATACAGGGCCAACGGCTGTCTCTGGAGGAGAGCAGCTGAAACAGCAGCAACAGTCCAGCCTGCTGGTCCAATGAACCACCTCACCTTCCAGCTCCCCCCTCTACCCCACCCCCCAACCTCCCCCACCCCCAAGGTGTGAGATTTATTACAAGAATTTGCAATAGTCTGTGAGACACTGTGAGTGTTGGCCAAGCTCCCAAAAGCTGAAGAATTGCTGAATTGAGAATTGCTTTGGCTGCTTCATCTCAACAACCAGGGATGCTGAACAAGCCAGTAGAACCCAGATTTACTTTTAATTACTGCTAAGAGCATGCTGCTCTTATAAACAGACACAAAACAGAATTCTTGTTTCTTCCTTTCTTCTTTCCTTCTTTTCCTGTATACAACCTGAGACAGAGACATGGCCCCACTATGTCATTTTTACCAACTCACTTCTCAAGCACAAACAATTTCAAATCATACATAAACTCATCTTAATACCTACCTCCAGCATGGTGTCCATCTACTTACAGCCAGATAATAATGATCTGGGGGCTATGGGGACTTCTTGCCCAGCACAGACTTCCTTGCTTGCTCCAGAGCTCTTGGGATCTCTGCAAGAGGTGTGTATTGGAGCTTTGCAAAGTGAGGTCAGCACAGCAACGCTGACTGTAACACTTTCTATTTATCAGTGACCACCAAAAATCCACCACATGGACCAAGTATTAGCAAAATCTGGGCTATCTTGTAATGTAATTGAGGGAAGCTTGCCAAGCACCAGGAGAATACCATCACTGTTCTCAGAACAGACTTGGATATTGTTTGTAAGTCACATTTCTTCCTTTTTGTGAGGCTGAGCTGGAGAATCGGTAGAGTGATGTCCCCCGAAGAAATAACTGAGTTTAAAGCAGGGAAATAGTGGATTTATGTATCAACTGCCAGACTTATCATCATCTCCTTCCGCTTCATCTTTATGGATAAATATCCTGAGACTGCAGAACGTCATGTGAAACCCCGCAAAACAATCACTTAGGACTCTCCAAAATTTGAAATTATCTATCTGAACTAGGCAGGCAACATTTTAAGAGTTTCAAATGCTTTCAATGGACAGTCTCTGTGCTCACATAGGGCACCACAACTCCTGCTGTCACTTGCAAATGCTACGAGACCACTGTTTGCATTAGATCAAAGTATTTCTCCTCTTGAGCGACCTCTGGGCTTTCATTCCTCAGCTGAGAAAAAGCTTTCAAAGAGCTCTTTGGCTCCTGAAAGACAAACCTAGAGCCTTTATTAATCCTCTTAGCAACAGAAAGGCACGTTTCCCCATTGTTTGTCCATTTGTTGTCATCAACACTGTACTGACACGAGGAAAGTACAGCAGTGGTGCATCCACAGAGTGAGGGAAGGAGTTCTCCAGAGCCAGGAAACCTTTGCCCACGCTACCAGCTCAGTCTCTCCAGCACACGGGAATAAATCTCCAAGCCCTGCAACTCACATAAATTTCTTTAACGAACAAGGAGCCAAACATCTGTGAGTTGTCTGAATTAGCGCGAATCTGGCAGACTGAACAGCAAAATTGTATCACCCTGCAGCCTTCGAATTTCTTGGTTTCCTCCAGTTCATTAAATACATAACAATCTGTTACCAGAAGACAGTTCCTACATGCACCGGCTGCCAAGGAGCCAGATCTGATAGCTCTAGAAGAGATGAGGGAATGCACAGGGAGGAGAGGAAGCTCTTCCTAATTCAACAGAGGGAGGAAGAGGAGTCAAGTTGCTGCATGACAGGACTTTCTAATATATAAACTGGTGCAGCCAAAGCTGAGGCAATTTTGGAAAGCTCTGAGGGTAACAGAGCTGAATTGTGTGGGACAAGCAGGAGGAAATGCCTTCAAACACCGAGGATGTCCTGCAGCACAATCACACCTAGGCAGGATGACCATACCATGTCCAGATGGAGAAATCAGGTTCTGTGAGGGTTATTCATACCCATCAGCAGAGCTCTGGGCACAAGACACCCCCAGTACTTGGGGCAAGCCTGGCAATGTGGGACCCCAGCACGCAGCAAAGGCAACACCAACCCCAAGCTGTGGGCAGAATGATCTGATGCTGTGACGGGGAATAGTACTGGAGGCTTCACCTTCCCTGGAAGGAAGTCTTTTGCTATGAGGAAGAAGTCAAAACAAACACCCACTCACTGTGTTTACCCATTTAAATCAAAGCCAAAGCACCACCAAAACACACCCGACAGCATTTCCACAGAGCCATTCATTCAGAGTTTGGATTTGGGTTTCAGTTGGTGTTTTTAATATCACAGGGAGACACTTGCAAGGCTGGAATAATACAGAATCTGTTGCTATAACACACTCTCAGCTCCTGCCAGGTGTCAGCAGCACGTAAAGCCCAAACCTCCTGGAGGTCTTGCTCCTTCAAGGGTTCCCCTAGGGCCAGGCAGCAAAACATTTACTCCAGAGCCACTGCAAGCCTCAGGTACAGCTCCAGCAAACTGGCCCTCCCTGCCCCAAAGCAAGGTACCCCACCAGGCAACCACTCACCAAAATGTAATGCCTGCAGAGGACAATTTTCCTGGTGTTGGCCAGGATGCTTCATCCCCTGAAGGTGCCCAATTCCCATGCAGCTAGAGCAGGGAAGGATGAGCCCCACTATGGCTTGGCACCCATTTTGTAGCCTGCCTCAGAAACATGAGAAAAAAAACTCTATCCAGCAGTAAGTGGAAATGAAAACAGTCCCCACTTTTATTTGGGCTGGCAGACACACCAGCTTTCCTTGAGCTCATTTCTGACAGTGTGAACATGCAGTAAAGGGGAAAAAAAAAAAATCTGCATTCTCTGCCCCATGAGTCTTGAGCATTTCCATATATACCTCTTCCTCCAACCCACAAGGGAAAATCAGGACAAGAAATTAATTCATTGCTGTGGAAATGAGAAGCCCAAAGGACAGAAGCATCAGCCCCAGTGCAGGGTAAACCATGAAGCCCACTCCCCAAACAGCACCCTGAGGAGAAATGACCTACCTGCTGCATCCCATCCTGGCTCCAAAGCTGCCAGCGGGCTACAGAGAAGCATATCGTGCCAGGTATTTTGTCAGTGCACAAACCTGGCTACCTTTAGAACATGGAAAGATATGTATCGACTTCCTACACTAACAAGTGAAGGAATCTGTAAATCAAGGTAAAGTCCCAAAAATCACACCACCACCTTAAAATGTATGAGAATGCAAGTTAAACACCAAGGTCTGTTAGAAAACAAGGTACAGGGGATTTACAGACATTAAGGACAGCGGGAAGTCCCACTGACTACACTGGAGTGCTAGAGAAAAGCCATAATGACGCAGAAAAGGGAGCAATGGTCAACACATGCTTTCAATGCTCTCTTAAGCAGAAAGCAAAACAATACAGTCAAGTTTGTTGTCAAGAGTAATCTGGGGTGATATTAAACAGCAGGCACTAAATATAGATCTTTCTTAAACAACAGCTCCAGATAATTTACACCTTCAACTTTCGTAAGACTGTGCCAAAAAGTCTTCTGAGCCAACACTGCCACCACTCCCGCAGGACAGGCACAAGCCAGCACAGCCACCGAGATGGTCCCAACAAAACCAGCCTTGCAAGGTTCAGGTTTCAGTCCAAGGACAGAGAGTCAGGAAGCACAACTAACAACAGCTCGAGAAGAGCTCATCTCAGTTGATGTCTTTGTGCCAGTAAAAGGGAGTTCTGGTCAAAGAGACTTCATTACCTCACACAGAAATGGACAGCAATTATCAACATCTGTTAATGCGAGGTATCTCGAACAGACCTGTGAATAGGCAACGCTGGCTTCAAAAGAAAACAGACTTTCACCTTACATCATGTAATATTTCTGGCAATAATTGGGAAGGAACCAGGAAAATCAGTATAGCATGAGTGACTTGGAGAACAACTTGATGATAAAGAAGAAGCAACCAGCACAGTTTTTAACTGAGATGTTTTTACACTTTAAAAAATAAACTACTTAAAAGGTACTGCCCTTGAAAGCAAGGACACATCCCCAGACTCCTGCACTGCACAGTGGATTACCAAAGCACATGGGCTGAATAAACCAGGGTTCTCCAGGAGAAGAGACATTATTGTCTGTGTTCTGCACCCCACAACCACTACAGAGATCTGGAGCCTTCTGCCATGTCTCATTAAGGTCTGGAAAACACCCCAGGAGTAACAGAGGGGCTCGAAGACACAAGTACAGGGCAAGACTGGGGGAACGCGGAGTGGTAACTGCTCAAGAATGATCTAGCCACCTTCAGAGAGGGAAGGAGATGCAGACCAGGTCCTCCAGAGGAAGCAGACCAGCAGTATAAGAGTAAGGGCAAAGTGCACTTTACTCCTGAACAGTATGGATAATAATAATTACAATAAATCAACAGCGTAATAAATGACTGCAGAGAGTTCTCCATCCTAGCTACATTTTTATCTCTGCACTGGATGGCTTTTCTTAAAGATATGCTCCAGCAAGAATTAATTTAGAAAATTACTAGAACTGGTGATCCACAGAGCAGTCTCCAGGAGCATGGCTCTCCTGCCTGCTGCCCCATGTCTCCAGCAAGCTGCAGCACCCCCCATGCCCAGCAGCCCCCTTGTCCCAGCACAGTCACTGGATGGCTTGTGCAGCACCAGGAGGGAAGGTTGACAAACCAGCCCCTCTGCAGACTGACCCTGCTCTTGCTTCACCTCTAATATGACTCCTTTGTAACCTGCCACTTGCATGGTGCATGGTGGGTGTGCACAAGAAATAGGCACAGGGAGAGTACCAACAGTGCAATCCATCACACCAAAGAGCTGGAATTCTGGGGGGTTTTGTTAGGTTTAAAATATTTAACAATTAATCGAAAACCTCCAAGAAAAAGTAATCTATCAGCAACACAAACCATGCACAACCAAAAATGTGGGTGATAATTTCTAAATTAGGCTATCAGTAACTGTACATCTTCACTAACCACAATGCTTTCACTCCAAGAAGTACAATCCATTGCACTGTATTTCAATTATAACACAACTGATAGTCCAATAAAGAGACAATCTTTTTCTGCGTTAACTGAGAGGCTACAAAAGCAAACATGGATATTTTTTAACCAGAGAAGACCTTCAGCTTTTGCACACGATTGTAGCTTTTGGTATCTATTTAATAGTATTAAAATTTGTCCTTTCAAAAATATTATAGAATATTTACTTGTAATGGTTGGGACAAAAAAAGCATGCAGTAATGGAGTTAATGATCAATATACTTGAAATAATTGTATAGCATCAACAACTATTACCCAGCATACTAGGAAGTCATTTTCTGTAACATTAGAGTAAGCATACAAATACAAAGCTCAGGGTTACTGTGATTTTCCCACCTCACTTGAAAGGAGAGACTGCTACCATCACCTGGCCTAACTGTGCTGCCAGGCCATCCCAACCAGAGACAAGATTAGTTGCCTTCATTAATGCCATTTTTCTTCCCCATCACCTCCCAGCAGTGCAGAGGAACAGCAATGACATTGGTTGCACAACTGGGGCGACGGAGGCAGGAGAGGCACAACGGCTTGTTTCGTGTCATTACAAGAGTCATCACAGGGACAATCATGAAAAAGGAATTTCTTAAATGCAAGTGAGTGCTTTAACTCATTCCCGAGGAGACCCTGGGTTTAGGAGCAGGATGAAGGATGCCTCTCCTCAAGTCCCCCAGTCCAGACTGGCTGCTGAGACCAAAGCAAGTTGCTGATGTACCTCAATAGCAGCAGCATTCTGCTGCACCACCCCCAAATCCTGCTTCGTTTCTGCCATCAAAAGGATTTTTGGTCCTTACTTTTGTGGGCTGGTTCTGAGCAGAGAAAACGAGAGTTGGTTTTCCAGCTGCTGGATTAAAGTTCGCCAGATTTCATTTTTTACAAACCCTAGGAGACGAAACAATTATATAAGCACTAAACAGCCACAAAGTAAAAGTCTTCTTTCACTATGGTCCCATACCTACCGCACAGCGGAATCTCTGAGCTTTGGCTGCTGAAAGCAAAAGCCATGGCCATGATCCACAAATACATGGAATGATATAGCCCAAGGGATGCCTCAAACAGACTACAGAGGAGCGACACCAATGATGCAGCTACATTTAATCCTCTAAAAGTAAAAAACATGCCCAAGGCTCCCCTGGGCATTTTTTGAGGGGGGAGGTAAAGAAACTCAATGCACGAGAACAGATCGTTTGCACTCACTCAACCATTTCTTAAAATATTACTCAAATACAGCAATTACAGAGCCAAACCCCCATGGGTAACTACCACCCACCTATGCAGGGACCCACAGCCTGCAGTGCCAGGAGCAGCCGTGCTTTGTACAGGCTTCATTGCTCCTCCAAGTCAGTCTAACACAGTTTCTTCCTTCTATGCATTTCAACAGGAACTTACATCAAATCTTATTTATCTTCCAGAGCATGTGTTAGATGTGGAAGACAGGACACATATATCTAACATATCAAATATAATAAGCCTTTATAACTCACGGATCAAGTACCTGAAGCCAGAAGAAATTCCAGGTGTAAATCAATTGTGTGATGATACTTTTTTATTTTCAATCCCCACTTCACCTGTTGATGTCTAAAGGCTCACACATCCACAGCTTTTACTATCAGAGCTCATACCAGCTTGGCGGGGCTTCAAGAATAAGCTCTTGCCTAGGAATTTTTGCCTGTCTGAAGGCAGCCAAGTCATAAAAGTTTGGAAAAACAAAACAGCCCAAGGATTTGCTCTCCAGTTCACTGTACAAGAGTCATGTTCTGCATTGCTTCTCTAAGCAAACAGCCGGGTCGTGGGCAGCTGGGCCACGACCGTGGACATGTAGTGTGACCTTGGAAAAGCCATTTTTCATAGTTATAACATGGCCTCTGTCCACATGGATTCCTTGAGTGCAGAACCAGAGCTCCAGGGCTCAGCTCAGCCACTGCCCCAGCTGCTTTTGAGGAATTTATGGAAGGTCTAACTTCTAAAGAGTACGGTGGCACTTGTACCGTGCCAGGGCTGGTGGGGAGCAGGCTCAGGCAAAGAGGGCGCCCTGCTGGGGAGCAGCCCATCAGACTTAACAACCCAGCAGGCTCACAGGCACAGGTAAGTAGAATGGTGAAAAATTCCCTTCTTTTTGCTGGATTAGTTTATATTTAGCTCTCTGGGGAGCCAATGCACCGGAGGAGCTGGTTTTTTGGCGATATTTTTTGCACAGCTCCGTGGGAACCCCTGCAATGAGAACCACGGCACGGCAGGGAGACTGCCAGTAAACGGCTGTCACTGCCTCACTCCACAACCACACTAGACCAGGCACATCAGACTGCCGATAGTCAGAGCTCTCTGCTCCTGGTGAGACCTCCTTTTTTTTTTTTTTTTTTTTGTTCTGACTCCCTGAGTCAGCAGGTTTGCTTCCTCTTCCTCCTCCTCCCCACTTTGGGAGAGAAAGAAGAAAAAAAAAAAAAAAGAAAAAAAAAAGTCAGCCATGAAGGAAGCTTGCTTGAGGAGCTACAGAGGAGAAATGTCCCCAGCTCCTCTGCTGGCCTGGTCCCCCACGGCCACGGGAATACAATGTGGGCTTGTCATTCTGGAGGTATTTTCAACTATTTCAGCCATAGTTTTTGTGAGGGCAGGCCTGATGCAAAGGCTCTGTATCCCATCTCCTTCCCCTGGGACACAGGAAGGAGATTCAACCCCTCCAGGCTGAGCTCTCCAAAGAGCTATGTGCATCTCTAGCAACTCACCCTGCCCCAGCACCTTGGTCCAAAGTCTGCTCTGCCACAGATTAACGTTCATTAGGGCTATTCCCTGCAAAGTCATTCGACTGTCCATGTGACACAGGAGGAGGAAGGGAATAAAACCAAAATCAGCCCTTTTGACCTAAGGTACCCACTTTTCTACTCGAAAGGGGAAAGAACAAACTACCTCCACCTCAATAAAGATCAAGAAAAGAAACTATCCAACGCCACAAGGAAAAAAGAAAAGCTTCAAATCATGCAACTGTCATTTCAGAAATCAGAAGACAACCAGTAATAATAAAATGGACAAATTGGATAAACCTCCTTCCCCGCCATCACCCTTCAGAACATGGTCCAGTGTGCCCGTTTCACACAGAAATACAGGTGTTTTGGCAAAAAGCTGGATGCCTCATTCCACCTACACCTTTGCTGAAAGTTAAGCAAGCCTTTGATACTAAAATAAATTAATTACATATAATTAACTGAAGCAGATTTTGGAATTTATATTGCTATATGTTTACCTATTTGCATGTGAGTGTATTTATGCACATGTATTTATTTATGCATGTATCCGTAACTGAAAATCAGCCTATATTTGTGCTGGCTCTGTCCCACAGTCTGCTTGATTTCCATGTATAAGAAACCGGATCTCAAGCAGGTTAATTGATCAATTATCTACGGAACAAATTTGCCCTGATTTTACATGCAAAGCTTTGGATTTGACAGCCTGAGCTCTTACTGATCTCCCTCCCGAAGGCCATCTGCTTTCTATAACTTCAGTGTTTCTTGGAGACCTTGGCCCTGTGCAGAGCTGGAACCCACAAAAGTTTCCCTCCCTCCTCTGGGTTTAACCTGGAAGCGAGAGAGCCTGGATCCAGGGATTCAGCCACAAAACTGCCAGCACGTGTGGCCGTGCTCCACGGGGCTGTGCGCAGCAGCGCATCCCCATCACAAGGCTGGGTGCCTGGCAGCCTCCACCTCTGAAGTGGAGAGAAGGAAACAATTCCACAGCAGGTTGGTTAGGTTTTTTTGGTTGGGTTTTCCCCCCCACTTTTGAACACCCAGTGGCTGTGTCATTCTCCAAAAGAAGTGCCTCCAGCATGGGGTGAACAGCCCTAACACCAACTGCTCCCAGGACCCGTGCCTGCTTAGAGCTGGCTTTAACACATCCACCACCACCTCAGGCTCCAGAGGATTTTTAAAGATGAAGAAATAAATCAGAAATTCTCTTCAAACCTAGTGAGCCACAACAGGTAAGGACAGAGAAAACTGTGCTGAAATTCAGGGTTTTAACTACCATTTCTGATTAATCTGTTTTGTGACCCACCTCAAATATTTTCTCTAGAAAGACTACCTACGTTGTTTTGAGGTTTCTTTATTTTTTTTTTCCAACTCTCAGTCAAGCCTTAGTAAATATTTCTGCCCGCATCAGTGCCTGGCTGAGGGAATCTGTGCCTTACACGAGCAGGCAACTTGTGATTGGCAGAAACACAGTGGCAGCCCCCTGCACTCAGAGACACCTGATATGGGGAAGACGCAGCAGAGACGCTCGCAGCCCTCCTTGGGTTTACAGTATTCTTGCAAGGCACCGCTACCTCTGCAACTTGCAAGTAGTTCTTAATCTGTCAAAACAGACTTTTATTATTGTTTGAGGATTCAAAAGGAAAATATGCACATCTGGTTTCAATCGCAAACTAAAGTTTGGTCTATCAGCCTATTTCATAACAAATTATGCTTACTTTTTACTCCAGAGGATTTCCTAAGGAGGGTATGCGCTGCCAAGGTCCACCAGCATCTTCGGAGACTGCAGGGCATGGGGAGCGTGGCACTGCCAGTGACGGGCACTGCCCGCCCGCAAAATCCACCCGGTCAGGTTAATTAAATCGTGACGTTATTGAGGAGAAAACCCCTCTTATTCATTAAATCTCCACATCCATCTGTATGTAAAATCGCCACGTCCTGTACTGCTTGAACAGCCCGGTGTCACGGGATAGAGAACCAAGGCTCGCAGGACAGCTCTGCTGCTCGAGCCCCGCCCGCGCGTGCCGGGCCCGGAGACCCGGGAAGGCACCCCGCCGCGATGCTCACCGCACCGCCCCGATCGCCGCCGTCCCCGTGCGCCCCAAGCCGAGGGTGGGGGGAGGTCGAGGGGGGCTGCTCCGCGCCCGCCGAAACCCGAGCTGCAGCCCCGTCAAACGCCGCGGTAATCCGGAGAGAGGCCCGCACGTGCCGATCGCTCCGCAGGAGGCAGCGGCAACGGCAGCGCAGCCCGGGGAGCCGCGATGCCGCCCCGGGCCGGCGGCCGCAGCCGGCCCGCCTCGAGCCCAGGCCGCGCTCCCCGGGCATCGTGCACAGCAGAGCCGTCCTCGCCACGTCCGCCACACCGGGCGGCGCCTCCGGCCGCGGCGAGCCTGCCCGCGGCACCGAGAGCGGGGACAGCGCGGGGCGACACAAAGCGTCGGCCCCGGTGCTCCGCGGGGCGAGGCCTCGGTCCCCGCCCCAAGCCAGCTCCCTGCCGCCCTCGGCTCCCCCACGGTACCCCGGGCACGCGCGGCCCCGCGCCGCTTACCGAGGTGTCGCGGGCCGCCCTGCGCCGCTCGCGCTGCCGCCGCCGCTGCCGCCGCAGGCGGGGCGGGCGCGGGGCGGAGGAAGCGCGCGGTGTCACTTCCTGAGCGGCGCGGGCGGGGCCGCACCTGCGGGGGGAGGGGGCAAAGGAGGCGGAAGGGGGAACTCCCCGCACCTTGTAACGAGCACCGGGGAATAAGAGATAACGGTGAACGCAGGGAAGGGGCTGCACTCGGGCAGCTGCTCGCCCCACTGCAGAATCTGCGCTCCTTCGTGTTCCTCCAGTTCTCCAGAACTTTTCTTTTTTCTGATGGAGCGCAAGGTGAGCGAAGGGCGGCGGGGCTGAGGTGAGGCCGCTGCAGACACACCTGCTGGGCTCCGCTGATGCCTGTGGGATCTGCGCTCCCACAGCGGTTTCCATCTATCCGGGCGGAACCGCGCGCCGGCTGCTGCGGGGAGCAGGACAACTGAACAAGGAAACTTCATAACGGCTGAAATTAAGATTTAAGACTAATTACGAAATAAATAAGAGTCTAAACATTGATTTGAACATACACAAGCAGCCGACAGAGATGTCGCCGGGAATGAATCCTAGACTTCAGTATCCACATTCCATCCCCTGACGGCCCGGGCGCGTGTGCGCTGGGCTGCAAGGGGGCAGTAGCTGTGTAAGGCAGCTGTGAAGCAGCGGAGCAGCACAGCCACAGCACAGCCGCCCTACACAGCTGCTGCCTCCCTTGCTGTGAGCAGAAGCTATGGGAGCAAACTTAACAAGGAAGCCGCTCCCAGCAATGCAGCACGGGCTGACCTCAAGGAAAGTGGCTCCGAAATCAGTACATATAAAATTAGGCAGGCACAGCTGGTGTGAATGGGCTACGAACAGGAAAAAGGGCTTGATGATGTGAAGGGGCTTTTGCATAAAACTTCCATCTCACTCAGTATTTTCTTTTCTTACCATCTATTGAGACTGGTTGCAATAAAACACTTGCAAACTCCTTTTCCAGAACTTCAGGAATCAAGTTTGAAAATGTTTTCTTGTGGTTTCCCAGCAGAATATTTCAGTAATAAAGCTTGCAGTGTAATTGAATCCATTCTTGGGGCAGGTTTGCGCAGCACAGGCTTTGTCTCCAAGAACCAAGCAGAATGTTGCTTTCTGTCTGCTTCTGCAGCTTGGTCCAAACCCAGCATGCGTGAACTCCTGTTGCTAAAGCACAAACCCGTTTTCCACAGATAGTATTTTCAGTAATGTTTAAATGTAAAGGTTTGCCTTAGGTCCCCGCTCTGGTGACAGCACAGACAATCTTTGTCAAAAGGGGAAAACACAGAAATCACTTTCAAGCTTTAAAGAGCTGGGCATGAGAATTTAGTCATTGTGGACAGAAAATTAAGTTGAATTCTGAGCTAATTTCTGTTTTTGTCTCAGATATCAGCACCTTTGCTACCCACTGACTAGAAACCTTCCTTACAGAGATGGAAACTGTGGGTAGGAAAAAAGCTAACAATCCCCATGATCCTTCTGAAATTATAACAGAATCACAGAATGACCTGAGTTGGAAGGGACCCACAAGAATCATTGAGTCCAACTCCTATCCCTGCATAGAACAATCCCAACATTCACACTGTGTGTCTGAGGGTATTGTCCAAATGCTTCTGGATTATTGTCAGGCTTGGCGCGGCTTCCCTGTGGAGCTGTTCCAGTGCCCGAACACTCTCTGGGTAAAGAACCTCTTCCCAATATCTAACCAAAACCTCCCCTTCATGCCATTCCCTGGAGTTGTATCATTGGTCACCAGGGAGAAAATCTCCGTGCTTTCTCCTCTGTCTTTCCTTGTGAGGAAACAGTAGATGGCTGTGAAATTTCCCCTCAGTCTCCTCTTCTCCAGGCTGAATAGACCTTGTGACTTCAGCCTCCCTTCATATAATTTCTCCTCCAGACCTTTCACCAGCTTTGTGGCCTCCTCTGGACACTCTTTAATACTAGTTTGATGTCCTTTTTATACTGTGGCGCCCAACACTGCACACAATATTCAAGGTGGGGTCTCACCAGTTGGCTGGTGACTGGGGTCCAAGTCTTTAAAATGTTTAGTTTAACAGTGCTGAGCCCTGTGGTTAGACTCAGTTTCCTCCACTTCCAGCACACAGGATTTGGTTGGTCAGCTACAATCCGCCTTCTGTGTGGCCCTCCTAATGCGTCACCATCTACTCCAGTTTGTTGTCATTTGAGTCATATGCACCACATTTGCTAACAATTTCACAAGTGCCCTTTTCATGATGACCTACAATTCAGTGCTGTTCTGAGCACCTGGGTAATCCCAGTTATTCATGGTTTTATCCTCCTATTTCTCCTACCAGGCAAGGGACACAGGTAAGGGATTTGCCCAAGGACAAGCCGAGAGCTGGAGCATCCCAATCAAAGGCTGATGTCCCAGGCAGCCAGCTGTGCCGGGTACCATGTACTCACAGGGACATCTTGGCTCCACTTGAAAGGCTCCAACAGCACAAAATGAAGACCGGTTTCAGAAGCCAGACTCCCATTTCAGGGGAAATTATGCAATTCACAGGATCTGAATACCAGCAAGCAGAAATATTTTTAGCAAATATTTCAAACCGAGGGAACAAGCACATCTCTGTAATGTGATCAATGTGTTCTAGGTCAGAGAGTATCTGAATTAAGGAGACCTGATACCCTAAACAAGTGAAGCATTGCTGTGCAGAAAGAGTTGTAATGAGGAGTGCAGTTCTTTCTACATTTGGCATACAACAGGATTAGCATCAAACCTAAAAATCCTTCTTTTATTTCACAGGTAATTTGCTGCATACGCGCAACAGGTTTTTGTTTCAGCTCCTCACTTCACTTGGTGCCTCCCTGCCTGCCTTGGGGAGGGCACATGACTGCTGAGCTGTGTGCTGCCCCAAACTAGGTACAATGGACAGATAAAATAGACCATACATGAACCCTCCTCTCACTTCAATGCGCTCATCACTTTGTCAGCCATGTTCATGTCTGAATTGTGTTCACAAAGCCAAGAGTTAGTTGTTCACCACTCACAAAACCCAAGGCAGCTGTGGACATGCCAAGAAGCAGCACACTATGTTGGATAAGCAGAACTGCAGTTACCCCTGGAGTTCAGGTGCCCCAGGGTCAGGCAGTAGTCATAGAGGCTAATTACTACCGCAAACTGGGGAAAAGGAGCCTAGATCCTTCTGTGAAACAGCTCATTTTCTACGGAAAGCATTAGAGAAGATCTACCTGTTGAGTCTTCAGCCTGCCTTTTTTAGTCGGTGTTTCAGGCTGGATGCAGGCTTATCAAACTACATGTCACTGGAGTGGCTGCGCTGAGGTTCATCTGTGTTCCCCTACTACTGTTTATTAGCTCTGGTTCTCCAGTACGGGCTTATGCACTTGCAATTATCCAGAATCTACATGCTACCTTGTGGCTGTATCACTTGTTGGCCTGACTGCATTCAGTTTAATTTCC
The DNA here is from genome assembly GCA_033558235.1 of Neomorphus geoffroyi. Lineage (NCBI taxonomy): Eukaryota > Metazoa > Chordata > Aves > Cuculiformes > Neomorphidae > Neomorphus > Neomorphus geoffroyi. The sequence goes on along the minus strand of JAUMJM010000016.1, from coordinate 98,315 downwards.
AGTAACCTAGAAATGGGCTCATTTCAAGCTATACTGTTACATAACAAATGAAAATTAAGCCACAAGTTTGTTTTCCCCTTATTTGTATCAAAAAAACCCATGTTCCTTTTCATCCTTTGTCTTGAGACTGTAACACCTCATGCCCTTTCACTGGAAGCCCTAAGTATCCATTAATTGTTCCTCAGTTTAGCTGCTACCCACAAGGGTCAGATCAGGCTTAAAGTACTTCCACCTAAGGCACCGACAGCCGTCCCCTCCGCAGGCACCTGTACCACCTATTCAGCCAAGGGCAGGTAACACTGCACAGCGCAGCCTTCCTCTTCTCTTACCCCAGGAAAGGCAGTTCTCCTTACAGTCATGCAAAGCCCTGGCCCATTTATTTTCTCTGTGCTCTTTACATATTTTAGAGGAGACACTTCGATACATTGTTGTGGTTTTGAATTTTTCGGAGGAATTTTTCTTCCTCTTGCCAACAAAGGAAACGGCGGGGAGAGGCCGTTTCTGGGGAAACCGGGATAGAAGTGGTGCCTGAACATCTTTTTTTTTTCGTTTCCCACCTCTGGGGCTGGGAGCCAGGTTTTTTTCTTCGGTTTTCGCTGGCTTTTGGTTTCAGGAGGAGGGGCGGCGTGGTGCAGCAGCGGCGGCGGCAGCGGCAGCGGAGTTGCGACTCGTGGGGTTTTGCAGTCTCTAGAGGAAGGATCATCGGTCATCAGATCTTCCACAACTTCTGCAGAACTCACACGCCTCCCTTTTTCCCTCGTTCCCTTCCCGGCCTGGGGCCGCGGCAGTGGCGGCAGCCCCCTCGTACCCTTAAAGAGACCTGCATCGTAAGATTTGGGGTACAAGACTCAATCCATTTAAAGGTTTTAAGGTTTTGGTTGTGATTACTGTTAATTCTGTTCTGCTTACACATATATTTGTACCTAAGAACTTTTACCTTTTCTATACATTTTTTTTTTATTAAAAGATCTTTAATATCTGATTAATATCTTAGTTTTTATCAAAACTAAGCCAACATTAAAATGCTTAGAGTACCTATAAAATAAAGCAGTTATTGTTGTACCAAGTTGTGTTCTTTACCTTTTGGCATGTCAAGATTGGGGAAGCAATCTGAATGCCAAAAAAATCTGAAAATTTTGCTGTATGCTGTTAAATACCATACTTAATTTTTTCTGGTATGAAATAACATAAATTTTGGCAGTCTTTTACCAGGCAATCTGGAACACAGTAGAACAGACATAGCAGAGTATATATACACACATTTTACTTACAATGGCTACAGTGCTGCCAGTGCATTCCTGGAACATGGAAATACATGGAAGCCAGTGTCAGCAATGAAGAAAAGCTTGTTGTGCCTAATGAACCAGAAAAGATTCGAGAACTCATCTTTACATAAAAATAATCTCCAAATAAGCTGCCAAAATCAGTGTCGGCCCAGCTTCATAGCTTCTCAGGTATCTATCTAGCTTGCATACACGTCTTCACTTTGTACATCCGTACACAAAGTCTAGTTGTTCTAAGCAAGCAGTTTCAGTTCACCACCTCATTTGCCTATTCAGGCCTTTGGCCCTACAGACATCACAACCTGCACCAGAAACCTGTGCAGAACTGAAATAATTTGGATACAAATTACATGAGAGAACATCTCCATTTCTAGGCACAGACATGTCCCCTCAGACAAGAATCTTTTTTATTGCTTAAAGACAAGGACAATGCAAACCCTCTGAAGACATCAGCCCAGCCTCTGAGAGCACTCTGGTTCTGTACAGCAGTCCTGAGCTGCAGTCACAGCTTCCGTATTGGCATCCTCTTGTCAGTCTTCGAAACAACTTATTATTGCACAGCAGGTCTGGGGCAGTCTGCTCACAGCACTGTTAATTACACAGCTTATTTACTCTCCTGGGACTCACACCTGAGACCTGTGTGGTGGGACATGCACTTCTTATCTCAGGTATAACCAGTTGTCCTTTCGATAGCAACGGCAGGATTAAAAATGCAAACACTCAAAAGCTCCTTTTTAAGCCCATTTTGGAAAATAAAAAAAACAAACAAACCAAACAACTGGGGTGGGCCTATAATGAAACAGCCTATAATTACATGTTTCATCATTGCTGGCCCTGCCTGGAAAATCAGCTGCCATGATTCCGTTAGTGTTTCTGAGGTAACCCAACAGCTCTTCATAAAAACCCTGTAGCTCCCATAAATTCTTCCATTTTAGACCACAGAATTATACTGCAGTTCAAGAACAGAATATTAATTCCATATCTTCTAAGCCTTCAAAAAAAATTAACATTTAAAAAACAACCTACAGACAGCATTGTGGTTGACTATTCCTCCTCCTTAATGAACATACTTTCTTATAAATAACAAGTTGGCCACAAAAAGGGAAGCGAAGGAGTAAGGGAACAGTATCCTTCCCTCTGATTTTTCTGTGTTCATTCACTTGTTTCATTATCTTAATGTCTGGCATTTCTCACCTTTTCATTTAGATAAACATAATTGTAGAAGTATTTACTTCAAGAAAGTACTGTGAAGTTTAAAGCAGAAAGGCTTTTTGTCTTGAGAACCTATTTACCCTACACTCTAGCAGAGTGCCATGTGTAGAAACTCCCCTAGGTTTGACATCTCAGATCAATACTTATTCTATTTCACTTGGTCTCCTCTTTCAGATACTTGATCCTGACAGTTCACTTCCCTGATACAGCCCATAAAAATTCAGGGTAAAATGTTCCAAGTTCTTTCAGCAGTACAAGCTCCATAACAAATATAATGGCCTCTCCCAGTAAATACCTCAGAAGAGAATCCCTAAATGCAGTTTGCTTGGCAATAGCAGGTATCAGAAGTCAGGTATTGGATGTCTGAGCTGTGCCAAACACAGATGTTGGTGGAGGTGCTTGTTAGGGCTTATGTACTAAAAGCCATCCTCCTTCTTCCTGGAAGAAAAGGTCAGTACAGAGAAAGAGCCTACCACAATCCGCACAGCCCAGCTCTCAACTACCAGTTCCTGCAGTTCATGTATCACATGCTACCACTGAGAACACCTGACTTAGGAGATCTAGCCTGCATCCTGGCCTTGAGGTTTCACTGCTGAGAGAGACTTAATTTCAAGGTTCCGGAACCCTCTGGAGGACACTGGTTAACACTTTCTTTGACATATCATTTCCAAATCCTACTTGTCAGAAAAAAGCCACTGCTTAAGCCAGTATTAGAGCTGCTACCTAGACTCCATTATTTATCATAGAATCATAAGGTTGGAAGAGACCTCTGAGATCATCGAGTCCAACCATGCCTGTCTCCCCACTAAACCACATCTCTAAGGAACTCATCCACCCGTCTTTTAAACACCTCCAGGGATGGTGATTCCATCACCTCCCTGGGCAGCCTGTTCCAATCCCTGACCAACTTTTCAGTGAAGAAATTCTTCCTAATATCCAGTCTAAGCCTCCCCTGGTGCAATTTGCGGCCATTTCCTCTCATCCTATCGATTGTCACCTGTGAGACACCCAGCCCATCACAACCTCCTTTCAGGCAGTTGTAGAGAGTGATGAGGTCTTCCCTCAGCCTCCTCTTCTCCAAGCTAAACAACCCTAATTCCCTCAGTCCCTCCTTGTAGGGCTTGTTGTCCAGCCCCTCACCAGCCTCATGGCCCTTCTCTGGACACGCTCCAGCCCCTCAATGTCCTTCTTGGAGTGAGGGGCCCAAAACTGAACCCAGCACTCGAGGTGCGGCCTCACCAGTGCCGAGAACAGGGGCACAATCACCTCCCTGCTCCTGCTGCCCACGCTGTTTCTGACACAGGCCAAGATGCCATTGGCCCTCTTGGCCATCTGGGCCACTGCTGGCACATGTTCAGCCGCTGCCAACCAACACCCCCAGGTCCTTCTCTGCCAGGCAGCTCTCCAGCCACTCTTCCCCAAGCCTGTAACGCTGCATGGGCTTGTTGTGACCTAAATGGAGGACTCTGCATTTGGCCTTGTTGTACCCCACCCCATTGGTTTCAGCCCATCGATCCAGCCTGTCCAGATCGCTCTGCAGAGCTTCCCTTCCTTCAAGCAGATCCACACTTGCACCCAGCTTGGTGTCATCTGCAAACTTGCTGAGGGTGCACTCGATTCCTTCATCGAGATCATTGATAAAGATGTTAAACAAGACTGGAGGCAGCACTGAACCCTGGGGAACACCGCTTGTGACCAGTTTCCAACTGGATTTACTTCCATTTACCACAACCCTTTGGGCCCGGCCATCCAGCCAGTTTTTAACCCAGCAAAGGATGTGCCTGTCCAGGCCAATGGCAGCCAGTTTCTCAAGCAGGATACTGTGAGAACAGTGTCAAAGGCTTTACTGAAGTCCAAGTACACCACATCCACAGCCTTTCCCTCATCCACTAAATGGGTCACCTTGTCATAGAAGGAGATCAGGTAGGTCTGGCAGGACCTGTCTCTGGTGAACCCATGCTGACTGGGCCTGATCACCCACTTGTCCCGCGCGTGCTGTATGATAGCGCTCAAGACAATCTGCTCCATGACCTTCTCCGGTACTGACTGACAGGCCCGTAGTTCCCCAGATCCTCCCTCCGACCCTTCTTGTAAATAGGTGTAAAACACCACATTTCCAACAGAGCAGATTTTAAACTGTAAGCCTTTGGTTATTATTGCCTTAAAATAAATCCCTAAAACGCGTTTTACAAGCATTTTTCTACTCTCCAGTAATACTTCAAAGTGCTTTGGCCTGTGAGAGACTATGCGAACTACAGACCAGATGCAGAAATCCTTAGTTTCAAGCACTAGCTTGTGTACTCACTTGAGACTAAAGACATGACAAATTGAAACCTTTCCACATGTGAGGGCCACTCCATTTTTCCACTCCCTACCCATCCTCCCTGCAAAGACATCTATCTGCAGGCTTGCTCTTTTCAGCTTTATTGAGCACGTTGCTAGAAAACTTTTCTCCTCATCTCATCTAGTACGCACATGAATTCCACCCCCAAACAACACAGAGCCGTGAAGACAACCGCCTACGGACAAAGCCAAGACCCTTGTCCATGGGAAAAATACATTCCTGTCCCAAACTCCTTCAGATACCAGCATTTAAGACTCCTCACAACAGGCCCTTGACGCCTCTGGGCAGCAAGGATAGCATTTCAGAAGTGATGATAGCATGTGCATCTCCACCTTACAACCAGACACCATAAAAATTTGATTGTATTAACTGTACCTTATGCCAAACTGGCTACAAAAATGTCACTACTCCATCAACAGAATCCTGCCTGAAGCACCACTTTTGTTTCAGAGCACTCCTGTTGGCCACTGCTGGGCAGATGCAGCACATCGTACTACAACGGTTACCCACAAGATAACAAGACCTTGCTTTTGGCACTTGAGTTCGGAACCCGTGTCTGGCAAAACATGCAACGAACTGTTCACTAGAACTAAACTTTCTCACCACTGCTGACCAACCATTCTTCCGACAGAACCAGAATATCCCATTTTGACCAAAAAAATAAAAAAAGAATTTAAGATTCCTACCTTGAAGGCATCACCAGATGGATCACAGAGGGAGGACTCACCACTGTGCAAATAACGCTTCACTTCCTATCCTAGGAAAGGATTGTAAGTATTTCTTGACCCTTAAAGGTCTCCTGAACATAGGGAACCAAGAGAAACCTGGAAACTAGGAGAAGCAATTTCCTGATAAGCAAATATGACCTTGCCGCTGAAATAAAACCTGATTGCCTAACAGGGCCTCCTTGGTGTTTGAAAGAGGAAGTTTAATGTCACCTGCAAATGTGCTTGTGAAGGCATAAAGAAATGTAATTTTCCTAGCTTTCAAGCAATAGTAATATTGTGAAAATACAAAACAGAAGAAAGAAAGGCAAAGAAATTAAGAAAAAAAGATCACACACAGAAGTTAAAAAAAATTATATGCTTTGGATTCTTTTGGATTTATGTGGCTAAAATCTGTCCTGGGAAAACACATGGTCATTGCTGGCTCTTAAGACATTACCATAGAGCAAATTAATAATGAAAGAGGCATATTTCATATGCTAGTGAGATTGTAACATCACACCTTTATGTATTTATGGGATCAGTGGAAATAACGTGTTCAGACAAGTGAGATCTTCAGAAACACCTCTCTCTGTAAGAAAAGAGTTGAGCTATGAGAGTGGAGAAAGAACTACACCAAGTCTGAGAATCTCTGAGATTGCTTTGCAAGTGCTACAGCTTTTGTATTCATTTCCCACTTTGACAGTTACACTCATGTACCTAATGGAAAAATAAAGATCCATTGCAAATCTTGTTCTCAATTATACCACACAACCAAGAAATGACATTTTTGCTCTGTAGAATACCTTTACCCCTATTGGTCACTAATCACCAATACAGAAATTAAGCACCAGGTAATCCTTATGTTCCAAACACAACTATCATTCTGTTATATTAGTCTCTGTATTTAGAATGCCTTCTTCCTCTCTCACAAACTTGCAGCTTCTCTAAACAAGTGAGGTTGTAGCATGGACAAAATTTACAGGCAAGTTATGCAAAACTGAAATGCTTCTAGGGCAACATTTTATAGTCCTGTAAGAGTTCCATAAACAGTATTTTACTTTGCAGTCAAAGAAGATTTATTTACACACGTGTCTGAGGTTTTCTGTCAGGTTTAAAGTTCAGACTTTTCTCAACTAATCTAATTTCGATGGCCTTGTTTTTTTCCTTTGGAAAACCAATGCTGTTACACTGTTTCCAATTCTTCCTCCAAAGCAAAACTTGGGTGTTGGCAGCTCCTCCAGAATTTCAAATCCTGCCAGACAGAAATTGAAATGCTTTCATTAGAAGGAAGTAATTTTATTCTCCTCTTGGATAACCCTTTGCAAACCATTCTGGAAAATCTGCAAGTGAGTTACTCTGTAAGTTTATAGGACTGTATCATTACACTGGGCCGCTGCTTTATACAGCTGAAACTCTTCCACGGCTAATAAAAATCTCAGCTGGCTGACTCACATAACTTAACAGCAGAAAAGATGGTTGCCTGCCAGTAATTTTAGTTCCGCAGAAGGGACGATTGGTTGAGATCCACACCAAGTCTCAAGCCCCAGGAATGAGGTTCAAGAGCTAACTGGCATGTAAGAACACCCTTCTGAGTGGATCAGAAATGTCACTGAGGAGGTGACAAGAGGTCCAGGCTTGCAGGGTTCCCTGAATATGGGCAGCAACGTTACCCTAATTTCAAAACAATCAGATAGGGGAATTTGGTCTGGTAATAAAGGACTAAAAGAGAACAAGTATCACCTGGGTATAGAACTTACTTCTTTCCCAGCGTAACTAGACTGAAATCCTCCTTCCCTGAAGTAATAACAAAGCCTGTCCTCCCTTGCCACGTTGGCACTGGCAAACACAAAGCTGTAATTCCCGAGGAAAACAGAGGGAAGACAGGCTTAAGCATTTACTACATGCTTTATCTTGTCTCATTCTGATTTGAGAAAGTCAATACATTCACACGGACATTAAAATTTACTCATCGCAACCTTGAACAACCATAAGTTGGCAGATGGCTCTGTTCAACTTCTTACCTTCTCTGAACTCATCCAACAGCTCCTCCTTGGTCCAGTTGCAAGATGTAATGAGGAAAAACCCCTCTGATTTCAATACACTGCAGAGAGATTTCACGTACTGCTTCCTTTTCCCCACTGCGTTATCAGGATTAAGGCTTATGGCATCGAAAGTCCCCTTGTCAATACAAATCTCAAATCCTGACAGCTCAGGTGATGGATCTAGGAAGTCTTCTACCTAAACCAGAAATCTACAACTGTGAAACCAATCTTCTACTCAGGAGCTCCCAAATCTTTAATGCAAATCAATACTTTAAAATAAAAAGCCTCAAACCTGACAATAAGCGTGCTCACAGGCTTTCCACATTTATAATGCTATGTCAGCTTCTTTCTTCTCTACGTATTACGTGATGATCTATTTGCCGTAAAGCCCATGTATATACCTATTCGTCTAAAGCTCCAGCTAACATACTTGAAGTTCATCCTTTAAATCATTGTACTTTGATCCCTGTTTCATAGCTGCTGCATGCTAGGCACTATGCAAATACAGAAGAATAGACCAGTGCCTGCCACAAAGAGATTACAACTGGCATACAAGAACAGAGACATCATACACGTACAGCGCTGGAGGCTAAAAGAGCATGGGAGAGAGAGAGAGCTCAGAATGAAAGGCAGTCACAAAATCGCAGGATGGCAGAGGCTGGAAGGAACCTGTAGAGGTTGCCTGGTCCTACCCCCTGCCCCAGCAGACCCTCTCAAACTTCCTGCTGCACAGCTACTAATAAGGATTCTATTACTTAAGGATTTCACCTTGTATCTCAAATCTGAAATTCAGAATGTAGCAGTGTGAATACAGAACTTGCCAAATGGTGAACCACTTTTCTGCTCCCTGCTCGAAGCAGGGAAATGTCGCTAGCTCTAATGACTGTTACAAACAGGAAAAAAAATAGACCAAAAAAATTTCTCATAAACACACATTTATTTGGTTAGAGTTCTCTCACAAATGATTATCAAAAGACATCATTAATATAGTACACTACGCACATTTGAATATCAGTTAGGTCATTTAATCTCGGGTTCAACTGCTTGCTATTTCCTCAGTAAACTTTCTCTCAAAGCTTACCTTCAATTTAATGTTAGACATCCCTTCTTTCTCTCTTACTTTTTCTGAAAGTTGTATTGCAGAAGGAGAGTAATCAATCCCTGTGAGATCAGTGTAGCCAGACTTTGCCTAGATAGAAGCAGAGAATCTTTATCAGTATGCTAGCCATTTTTTATCCAATAAATGTATTCTGTATCTATAATTTATCTCATCTCTCCTCCCCTTAATGATAGGAAAAAAAACCCCAGTTTTTACTCACTTTTATTCCTGTTAGCACTACAAGAGCTAAATAGCTGGGGAAATGAGCTGAAATAACTCCATTCTGCCTAATACCTCATCAAAAGAACTGTTGACTGAAAGCTGGTTTATGACAAGTGGAAAACTGAGCAAATCTCTGAAAAGCAATACCCTGGAGGGGAACAGGCTCTCTTATCTGCACCAAAAGTAACCTAGAAACCAGGAATTTTCAGTGATGAGAATATGTTAATGCCAGATGCTTCAAAATAAGAAAACCTCTCTGACACAGAACATTTGTGACTGAGCAATTGTTTTGTTTATAACCCAAACTGCAAGAGCCAAAATATGTAATATTTTACTAGTAAAGAAATCCACTGCAAAACCTTACATTTTTCCAATTATTCATGCCAATGTATATTTTAAAGCACTTATTTGCATGCTGCAAGGTTTTTCTATCAGCAATTTTCAGGCAGGTTATGCACCACATAAGAGCATGCAGAGACTTTCTGTTAATCTAACTTTGGAGCAGATAATGATAACCCAGTTCAACAAGCACAGGCAGTGAGATCTTAGCAACCCTTTTGCAAAGCAGGTGTGCACCTTGCCTCAGCTGGAACTGGGCACGTGGGAGGGGGCAGTGACACATTTTCACTCCGAGGTAGAAGCTGAAGCGACCAGATGTAGGTATCACACGCGTCAGTTGGTCTGGCTAAACCCAAACCTCACAGGAAAAAGTACAATCTTATGGCCAGCTGCGGGCAGCAACAGCAGAGAGAGGGAGGAAGCTTGGGTTTGTTTTGTTCTTAAACAATACATGGACTTGCAACAGGCACAGTGGTGTTGGGCCGACGGCTGGACTTGATGATCTTAGAGGTCTTTTCCAACCTTAATGATTCTATGACTTTAACTAGCATTAAGCAATCAGTTGTGTATCTACTTGTTCCAAAGGCTGATACCTGGACAGGGGAAAAGGAGAATTCTTCAAAAGGGCCTTTCCTCCATACAGTGGCCCTTCAGCCCACATCAGCTCAGTGCTAGCCAGCTGTTCTTAATTGAGGACTAATTTCAGCTAAACACAAAGACAATGTTGTTTACATCTGATGAAGAACAGCATATTGCTCAGGCTTTTGCCCATGTTCCTCCCCAGAGCAAACCAAGCTTCCCAACATGCCTTTGCTGAAGACTTGGAGGGGGGAAAGTAGTTCTCACAAGCTCCTCTATTGGGAAAGGAAGAGCTTGAGTCACTTTAGAGGTACCCATTTAATCCTATAGTCTCCGGGGCAAAGAAAGAAAGTTTAAGGATAAACGACATTAAATGCCGCTAATCTGTATGGCCTGACTATGTATGGATAGGAAGGGATCATACACTCAAATACCAAACACAACCACACTGCATCCTGCAACTGGAACAGGAGGTGGCATTTATAAGCACCCTCCAGCTGCTTCTTCGAAAAGCAAATTAAATAGCAGAAGGCATTTGGCAATGTTATCAGCACTGCTCCAAGTGTGGGCCTCTTGTGCTGCCAGGCAGATGCCCTCACGTGAGTGGTAAAGACACTTCACAAGTTTTTTTGACATTGTTGGCTCCCACAATACTCAGGAAAAAAAAAAAGAGAAAGACAGAGCTCTATGTGGCAGCAACATTTCCTTAGAAGAGCTCAAGTTTTTGGAAGGCAAAAAAATTCAGTCATCAATGCAGCCTACCAGAATGCTGCAGTTAGCAGGGGTAGCACCATGATCTACGGCACTCATAAAACCAGGAAAAGGTCCCACTCACATATCCAAGATTCTCAAAGCAAGAAGAAAGAGAAAGGAGGCTCCAGCCACGTCTCTTCGAGTTTACAGATGGGATCCCTGCAGTGTGTGTGCAGCATGTTTAGCAGCATGCTAGATGTTTAGCCTTCTAGCTGGGTAGTTGGGTCAGTTTACACAGCATAGGCAATCTTCTTTGTTTCACTTTCTTTTCACCTGCTTTTCAGATGGCGATCCCGCCTCCTTTTTGTGCACTATTCCCTGCTGGAACTGACAATGTTTCACTTAAATCTAGCTGCATTTAAGAGTAATTTTCTTACTGCACTCCCATGTTCTATTCTTGACTGTTAATGGCATGGCTAAGGCCTAGTATTCCACAAGGAACTGCGCTCTACGGCATCTCTTCCTGTTCCGACACGTACCCTCCACAGCTGCCTTTCACAGAGGTGCCACTAATGTCCCAGATGATGGAAGCCTGCCTGAGATGAGCAACCTCTACTGTTCACTACATGACTTCTCCCGTGTTGCAGCATGGCAGTCAGTCCCCATAAAGACTTGAAACTCCTCTAAAATCAAAGCCCATGTTAAAAAAAATTCCATTATAAATCGGACTTTGACTTCTGTCTCTTTCAACTTCTACAGCAATAATGACGCTAATGAAAGAATTCAGAATAACAGAAATTGCAACAGCATGACAGCTCCTTTCTTTAACTGATCTCCTGTATTCAATTAAAACCAAGAAAAAAATACTGCAGCTCCTGAATATCTTGCATCCCTGTGTAGTTAAAACAACATAACACTCAGGACAGATCTGGTAATGGGTTTCCACCCTGACAGAAATGGATATTCCTTGTAAAAAAGCATCAACAACTTTTTAAGATATTTACATTAAAAAAACTGGGTTTAACCAATTTCTATATCTACAGTGAGTACTACTGTCAGAAATGAGTATGGAGAAAGGGTCTGATTTTGCACATGAGAGTACTCTGTGTATTACTCAATTTCCTTACCTGTGGGTGTTTTACACAACAATGGGAAGAACAGCATTTTTAATATAGAAAAACAAGAAAGGTGAAGTCAAAACAACGGATATTCAGGCTGACTGATTTAAAGAGATATGGTAAGCTTCAAAAGCTGACGTGGGCAGCACCAAGAAACCAGAAGTTTGAGCCTGCCTAGCAAAATAGTAGGTGTTTCCACGTGGCAGAACAACACCTGTACGCTGCTGCTAGGCCTGCGCTTTCAAAACCTGCTGATGGCATTGCTGGTTCAAGGAGTTACACACCTATGTGCCAAAGGCAGTCCCTTGCAATTACATCTCATCTTTCTAACAGATGGTCTTTAAGGTATATCAACAACAGTGATTCACTTACACAATTAAACCAAATGAAAATATAAAACCTGACGCACAGTAACCAGCATGCTGTAGATAGGAGAAAAACATGACGACAATTTTAATTTAAGTTGCATGCTTTTTGTCTTTCACCTAAGTTATAGTTTGCCATGGTTATGACTGTCACCTCTGAGAATCGTATTTAAATTACCACGCTCGGAGCACTGATTCTGGTTCTGTGCCAAAAGCACAAACTTCACAATATACCAACCAATTCAATCAGTAAAACACCGTTTCCAGTCCCAATGTCAAGCACAGAGCTGTCAAGGGGAACATTTTGTTCTTCCAACCATCTGATTATGCGAGCCATGCTTTCTTCTCCAAACCTGTGAAAAACAAGGGCTCAGGTAATTAAGACAGTGAAAATGTACAAAAGGCACAGCAAATTTATTTCATCACTCCCTCTCTCCAGACAACTGACATAGTTCGTATTCCATATTTGCTTAGTTTAAAGTATAATGACTCAAATATGGCCTTAAAATTCAATGGAACACCAACTTGGGGAGATGCAGCTCTCTGTATATTAAAAAAGGTGTCATCACTGGCAACTTGCATAGTTAAACTTGAGCCCAGGGATAAAACGCACATTTATTAGTAATGTACACCACAACTACCAGCTCGATTTCTGTTGTCCAGGTGCAAACTTGGAAATCCACATTGCAAAACTGGGCAAGAGAGGAACTGGTGGCTTCAAGGTTAAGATTTCCCATCGTTTAGCCAACATCCAGAACCATCCAGTAACCCACCAACCTGCTGGCTGTGCTCTTGCATTGTCTACTTTAAAAACAAAATAACAGAAACACTCTGGTACAGTGATTTTATTTACCAAACTTCCCCAGCATCTCCAATGTCTTGAAAAGTTTGCAGTTCTCTCTCATACGCAGCGTCCCAGCTAGAGGAAAGGACAGGATTATTGCAAGTAGCACAGGAAAAGGTTCAGATTAAAAAGCGAGGGGAAGAAAGGGCTGTATCTGTTAGGCTGGTGCAAAAACAGCTGTTGTAAACTGTGATTACTTTGGATTGACTGTGTTCATGCAGTATAATATTGTAAAGCATGAAATTCACTCTACTTATTTATGCTAATGGTTTCAGTTTCACTGTTTATTCTTTTCTATATTACGCTGTAAAATCACAGATCGTAAAAAAGCAAATTTGAGCAATTTTGTTGTATGAGTTCAAAAGGAGACATAAACCAGCAGAAACTGCCAGCAATATGAACCACAAATTTGGCCAGGGGACTGGTAAAGAACAACCAGCCTGACACTGGTTCCAAAAATTTTGTAATGGAATTGTGAGCTCTGATGATGATGAGGATCACGTAAGTCTATCTGTGAGAGATGACAACCAGCTTATGGCTGTTATGGAAGCAGGCCCTCACAAAACAACATGAGAGGCTGCATAAGGACTAAATGTTGGCCATGCCACAAAGTCGTTTGACACTTGCACCAAAATGGAAAATAAAAAAACCTTAGGAAATGGATGTTGCACACCCTGAATGAAATCAAACAAGTCGCCATTAAGAAGTCTGCTCTGTGACTCTTCTGTGCAACAAAACTGATCCAATTCTTGATTGCATTGTGACACGTGACAAAAAAATGGATTTTGCATGACAATTGATGGCATTCCACACAGTGCCTGGACCCTGGGGATGCACCAAACCACTTAACCGAACTCAAGCTGCATGAAAATAAGGTCATGGTCACTGTTTGGCAGTCAGGAAGTGGAATCATCTACTATAACTTCTTGAATCCTGGCGAAACCATCACAGCAGAGGGATTGCCAGGAAACACACAAAACGCACCAAGATCTGCAACATTTATGTCCAATTGCTGGTCAATCCAAAAGGACCAGTTCTTCTCCGTGACAACACTAGGCTATGTGTCTTGCAAATGGCTCTGAAGGAGCTGCACAAACTGGGCTACGAAACTTCCCCTCACCCTGGTCTCTCCAAGCCCTCTCTACCACCAATCACCACGCTTTCAAGCACCCCAAAAACTTTCTGCAAGAGAAAGTTTTCTGCAACCCAGCGGCAGCTCAAAGCCCCTTTGAAGAATTCATCAGTTGCAGGACTCCAGAACGGTATGCTAAGGGAATAAACAGACTTGTTTCTTGTTGCCAAACCCGCGCACATTCCAGTGATTCTTATTTCAATGAATAAACTACGCTCTAAGCCGCTCTGAAACAGCCGCTCTGAGACAGACCGCTCTGAAATTGATGAAAGGGCGGTGATGCTAACGAGCCTAACAAGCGGCAGCGCCACTTCACACCCTGCACGGCCTCAGCTGCAAGGGAGCGCGCTGCCCGCGCGCACCAGCTGGCGAGGCCCGGGGCAGTGGCACACGGGGCGCCGGGGCCCAGCACGGACCTTCCGGGCCACCGTCCCCCCGCCCCACGCACTAGGCCTGCGCCCCGCACCGAGGGGCTGAGGGGCTCCTCCCCCCGCCCCCGCCGCACTCACTGCGCCCGGGTGCCCAGCACCGACGGACTGAAGAGCTCCTCCCCGCGCCTCTCCTCCGCCGCCGCCATGCCCGGCCGGAAGCGCCACGGCACCACCGAGCGCGGCAAGCAGAGCGCCCGCCGCGCCGCTCTGGCGCTCGGAGGACTCCCGCTCGCTCCCCGTCCGGACCAAAACACCCACCCAGGAGACGGGAAACGCGGCCGCGCTGCTGCCGGCTCCGGTACCGGTACCGCTGTCACTTTGCCTGTGCCGCAGCGCCTCGCCCAGTCCTGCAAAGCCTGCGCGAAAGACCCGGCTACCTCATTCAGCTCACTGGCTTCACTCGGGGTTGCTCACTCCTCTCAGCACGCTTTCCGGGTAGCGCCCGCAGGCATCGACTGAAGGCGGCTTCCAGGCTTGGGTGAAAGGCGCCGCGCTCCTCGGAGGGGCGGAACTACAGCTCCCGGCAGCCCTCTCGCGGGCGGAACTACAGCTCCCGGCAGCCCTCTCGCGGGCGGAACTACAGCTCCCGGCAGCCCCCGCGGGCGCCGGAAGCGGGTACGCGGCGTATTGTGGGTTCGGTGGCGGCAGGGGCGGTGGTGGTGCCCATCATGGCGGCTTCCATCTCGGGCTACACGTTCAGTTCCGTCTGCTATTATAGCGCCAACAGCAGCGCCGACCACGTAGGTGCCGCTTCACGGCGGGACGGGGCGGGGCTCGCCCGCCGAGCAGCGCTGCTGCCGGACCGGACCAGGCCAGGCCGGGGGTGGCGACGGGCAGGAGGGAGGGGCCGACCCCGCCCGGTGTCTGTCCCTCAGCGGCAGAAGTGGCGTGGTGCGCCGCCCGGGCCAGGCTTCGGGGAAGGGGTCTACTCGCAGTCCCGCCGCCCTGCGCCTCCGGGGCGCGGCCGGTTTGGACGTGGGACTCCCCCGCGGTGTGGGGCTCCCCCACGGTGCGGAGCTTCCCTGGCCTGCGGGGCACTGGCTGCGGCAGCGACCACCTGCGGCGGGGCTGCGGGCGTCTGCCTGCTCGCGGCGGCAGCCATCGCTTTCCAGCGCTAGTAGCTAACCCTGGTTACGGTGCGGATCCAGGCTGTTCCTGCATCCCTCTCTTCTGCTGGCAGACTTTGAGTCTGAGCTTATGCTTTATTTCTGCACCAGGGAATGGCACATCTGCCGTTTCAGTGCTCATGCCAAAAGCACCTGATTCCTGCATATTCTCCTCCTCATTTTGGGCAGGTATATAGAGAGAAAGATTTTAAGTTACCTAGTGAGTTCACAGTCCGGCCCAGTCCCCACGTGTCAGTTTGAGAGTGCGCCTCAACCTCACTCCCTGTTGGCTTTGAAGCATTCCCATGTGACCTCCTTGTCTGCCAGGTTCCTGTGTAGCTGGGACTGGAGGCAGAGCACTTTTTAACTTGGTCAGTGTTTGCCTTTGCCTCGTGTAAGCTGTGTGTTACTGACAGAAGCTTTCAGTACAATATTATTTTTGTTTCTATGGTGTTGTGGAAGTTTGTTGGTAAATCAGAAAATCAATCTCAGTAAACCTAAGAACAGGTTATACCTACCGCAACTCAGATGTGTACTTAAAACTAAATCTTTGTTTTAAGTCTTCTGTTTAATGCTAAGAAAGTTACAGTAAATGGCTATATGTAGTGGGATTTTTTTCTATTTTTGGTGTTTTTTTTCCCCCTTTGAAATTGTAGGAAGGCTTTCTGCTAGGAGAGGTGAGACAAGAGGAGACCTTTAGTATTAGCGATTCACAGATCAGCAACACTGAATTTCTACAAGTGATTGGTAAGTAATAGAACTTTGAGAATTTCTGACTGAATCACTGCTCAGTTTTTCAATTTTCAATAGCAGTTCTATAAGAATTACTTTACTTGTGAGACCAGCACACAATGTTCCAGACTTTCAGAGTCGTGTTTGCTGCGTTATTTGTGAGTTCATGTTTGAGATATGAGGAAAGGAAACAGTGCTTTGCTAGATACGAGGGGTTTATGAATCTCCTTTTGTGGAGAAAAGATTGCTCATCGAAGACATTTACCTGCATTTCATGATGGAGAAATTATTTATTTGGTGCTTGGTCCTGCAAGGAGTTTCATGCTTGATATGGTTGCCTAAATACAAGCATGTGCTCAAAATAAAATAAATGCATCGTTTGAAAGGGGGCAAATTTCCAGCAGAGGGTTTGGGTAGTTGACATCATAGACTATCACAGCATTATTTGTCAAATAACTTGTTTTATTGATAAGCCCAGAACTGTACAGCTGACTTGGTGAAAGAAGACCTAAGATCTTGCTTTTAAGTGATGTTGATTGAAGTAGATATTTTTATACGCGAGTGGGAAGTTGTTGCATGTGTTTAGCTCTGTGCGTTATAGAAAACAGGAATCCCCTGAAAGAAAATGCCTTTTTTGTTTACATGTATGCAGTATGCTGGTAAAATACATCTAAACCTTCTTCTAAAACCCGAATGTGTACATACCTGGCTTCGTGGATCTGATTCCAGATAACATAGCAGCGTCTGTGTAAAGCTTAGCTATTACATAAACATCTTGTGATTGACTCTGAAACACTGTTCTGACACAAAACTAATGACCTATGCACCATGTCATGCTACATCACAAGATACCTGCAGCCTTAAAGTAGTGATGGTGGTGTATACAAGAGTCTAGTTTCCTCTTCTGGTTGTTCCAAAGGAAACATGGGTGATAAATGGACTATGTGAAGTGTCAATTAATTCCAGGCAAATAAATAATTAAGCTAAATAACAAAAAAATGTTGTAGGATTTCTTGTGTGTGTCTGTAATTGCTACCATAGTATTGCGTAAAGGTGGCAGCTGCTAGCTGTGTCTGCTCAGACAAAAGTAGACATAACTATTTGGGGTGACTGATCTTAGTTAATGCTGGCAGTGTAACACAACAATGTCAACAACTGCAGCCTCAGCCTGGTTCCATTAACCAAGTGCTTGTGACATTACAAATTATTCCCTTTTTAGAGGCTGTTTTGTCACATTCCTGATTACAGATGTTTTCTGAAAAGCAAAGTTGCACACAGACAAACGCATACCTCTAACTACACACGCCCCCCATCTGGATATTTTTTGTTTACCCAAGTTTTACTTCAATATTTGTTCATCAGTATTAACTATCGAACTCCAAGTTCACCTGATGAACTGAGTTTGACAGTTTTGTGGCACTGTTGTCACAGATGAGCTTTAACATTCTTACGTCTGCTATCCTAGTGGTGGTGTTTGAGTATATATTTATGTGTATATATGCTGTATGTACTCTCTATATAAAAAATAAGTCAATGTGTAAGACTTAAATCCCGAATAATGGCTGCTTCATGCGTTCTGAGCAGTAGGCTTGTTGCTTCCTGTTTTTCAGAACACAAGGCCTGTGTGGCAACATAATCACCAGAGAAAGTATGTATTCTCAGTAGTTGTAATCAGGATATTTGCTGGAAGGAACTGGTCCAAGCTGGAATAATTTGTTTCACAAATTGCTTCCACAGATTCCTGTATGCCAGTGTGAAAATACAGGGGTTTTACGCTTAAGCAATTCCAAGTGAAGAAAGTCACTAACTGTAACAGCAGCACCACGAGGAGCTCTTGCCAGTGACAAGGCATGGTTCCTCAGGCAGTACGCCTGCCGTGGGCGTACAGAGCCTTGTTTTAGTAGTGGCTGAATACGCTGAGATGCTAGTTTATGTAGTCTGTTCTTGGAAACTTTGATCCGATTCTGACAGATGGCAGTCATGAGCAGCCCGTGGCTGTCAGAACAACAGGTGGTGAAACACTTCTCAAGAAGGAAGAGACCAAAGTTGTTGCTAAACACTCCAGCAGGGCTCTAATATAGAAGCTGGAAATACTATTGCTACACAAGTGCTGTTCAGTCTGTGCAAATAGTGTCAGACAGAATTTATGTAAACAAGGTACAATAATATGAATAAATGTTAGGGTGTATTTGGTAAAAAGTCAGAGTAGATGAGAACTTTTAAAGTACTAAATGCCACAAAAAAGTAAGTTGTGCTTGGTGTTAGATAATGTGGATTGGATGTTTGCTCTTCTCCAAGATGACTGACGTGTTCCAACTTTGCTGTTTAAATAAGTATTTTAGCATTTACTACAACTCTTCAGTGGAATAAAAATACTGCTGCAACTTCTTAGTACTTCGTATAACAGAATTATAAATTGCAGATAACCATTTTGGAGTGACGTTTAATCCCTTTCCTCATCATAGATTCTGTTTGCCTTACCTGATTAAATACCCTAATGTATAACATTTCAGTGATTGCCATCCCCATCCCCTTTTTATTCATTGCTGGTGTAATAAACATGTATGTGGGTGCAAGTAAACTGTTATGGAAGGGTATATTAAAAAGGAGGAAAAAAAAAAAAAAGATAAATGCCTTTGTGAGGAGGTTGCAATCATAAAATAGTATCAAAAGTCATCTGAGGCTCAGAGATATCTGTGTGAATCTGAGCAAGTGTATATCTTGCTTATTGTTAAAATAATTTCCTCTGTGAAATGGCAGATCGGAAAGAAGCTGATTTCCTGGGTGTGGTGCTGTGTCATCAAGTGTTGTTGAGGCATGAAGGGCACTGTGTGGTCTGACACAAATGTCTATTTGCTCAGTAGCTGAGATGTGGAAAGTTCATGTAAGATATACTACTGTAATTTCTCTTTATCTTGAGCAGTTGAACATATGTCTTTCTGTTTGTTGTTGCAGAAATCCATAACCATGAGCCTTGTTCAAAACTTTTTAGGTAAGCATTTTCTGTTGTCTTCCTGTGTTGGCTGCAGAATATAAAAATAGGTAGCTCACTGAAATATATTAGCATTTCAAACTTACCTACCAATGTCTGAATTGCTTGCTCATCTGATGATATTAAGGAGGTATATGTACATGGCGATAGCCATGACAATGAAAGTATGAGTTTACAGTTTTAGTAGCACTTACCTTAATGTAAAATATTAGGTTAGGAAACGTGCTGAGGTACAGGCTTATTTCTCTGTTTCTCTAAATTTCCACCTCATGTAGTTTGTGAAGGTAGGAGAGCAGTCAGATCAAGTCACATCGCTGTAACTGGGATGATGTCAAAACTAGTGTAAATGGTGGTAGTCTTAGGTTAGCTCTGCTTGGGCCTGGTGGCGCACAGGACGCCTTGTGTGCCTGAACCTTGGGAACCTGCTGGGTTAAAAAGTTTGTTTTGTAGTTAGGTGTACTGACTTGGACAAACTAATTATTCTGAAACTTTCAGCTTACTGGGCTTTTTTGCTTTCTGATCTCCTGTACTTCAGAATTTAAATTACATATAAGTCTAATATATTCTGTTTAGCAGCTTCCATCTGTTTATATGTAGATTTTTCTCTATAGTCCTCACTTGTTATACAGTGATGGCTCCTAAATTACTCTCTAGAAATTCTTTTCAGAAGGAATTCCCAATTAATCTGCTCTTGCCTTTATTTAGAGATTTCCAGCCAATTAAGAAGACACAGTGCCGTAGGTATTATGATTGATATTAGTTACATTAGAGAGAAAAGTTGCAGTCTATCATTTGCTGTCTGGTTATTACAGAGAGGCTACTCAACCCAGGGATTTAAGTGCTAGCAATTCTACACATGAAGGTAATATCCCAGTATCTAGTAGGCTCTTCATGGTTCCTGGTGGTGCTTTTTGCACCATAACAAAACTGATCACGTTTACTGCCTCTCTTCAGTCAAGAAATGGGTTATTAGTAACTGAGCTGATGGAGGGAGAGGAAGGAGTTTGTTTCACTGCATGCTTTCTGCACGAGGAAACTGCTGAATTTATTTACCTCAGAGCACTGGGGAAACTCTCACAGCTCATGTAGCCTTTACCGGTACCGGAGCAGGCTGTTGTTTTTTCTGTTCTGGTAGTTTTAGCATATGCTGATTTTGAGGCATTCTCCCTTATGATCTTGACTAAAGTGCAAGTCAGTCTGAGGAGGCCCAGCAGTCATCCTCTCTGTTCTTTTCGTCTGGCATTGCAGGTGTTGAATTTAACAGGCTTGGTTCCAGGGCTTTTACCAACATGTAGGAAATTAATAAGAAGCAAAGATTTTTAAAGGACTGATTTCTCTGTCCATGCAGTTTTCTAATGAAGGTGTTTCATTATATACTAATTGCTCATCTCATAATAAAATTATTCTTACAAAGCGTAGAAAGATAAATAATTGGATATCAGCTATTTACAAGAATATATAAATATTGTGAACATTAATTGAAAAGATTATGCTAATATTATGTAGTAGTTCAAATTATTAGTTAGTTGTAGTCCTAATATTCAGAATAACTTAAATCTGAAAACAAATTTTACTTCCATCCTTATTTACCAACAGAATACTGAGCTCAGGAATTTCTGTTGATTTTTTTTACCCCATACACGAGAGTTGAGATCATAAATCTCAGAGTGTTTTCCTGCACTGTTTTAGGTGTTAGTAATATCAGCTCTTGAAAGAGACTAAAGACTTGGCAGATAAGTCAAAGAGGAATTTATTATCAAATGTTTTTCCTTCTATCATGTTGTGTGATCTACTTGGAATTTGTAAACCTGTGTGTGTAGACAGATTTATTAATTCTCAAATCTGTCACATTCTCACAATAACAATTCGTCAGGGTTTGGACCTCAGTTCTGTAAGCAGAGCTGTATAGAAAGACCACAATGGTTTGGATTGTTGCTGACCTGGATTCAAGGGTCCAGTTACGTGAGTCTGCAGGGCTGGAGCTCAAGGAACAGATTTGTAGTTGCGTGTAAAATGGCCCTGATTTCCTTTCTTATTTGGCAGGTAGGCCTCTTATTAAAGCAGGGTTTTGCAAAATGCTGGTCAAAATAAAATTACACTGTCCCTTTATGTACGCACCCCTTGTTATAGGAGCTGGCAGTGAAATTCTGGGCACCAGACTGATGTGTGCAATGAAAGCATTTTACAACTAGTCATTACAGGCATGCACCATCCCTGGAGGTGTTTAAAAGACAGGTGGATGAGGTTCCTTAGGGACAGGGTTTAGTGGGGAGACGGGTACGGTTGGACTCGATCTTGGAGATCACTTCCAACCTTATGATTCTGTGTCATTGCTAGTGGTTTAAAAGGGGTTTGAGTTTTCACACCAGCTAGTCTTATGCAACTAGTTTAAATGCTCTTACCTCTTCCTCTGTGAGCAGCTGCCCTTCTGTATGAGCTGTGCGGTCTGCTGAGGCTTCCAACTCCGCTCCCAGGTTGGGTCTATTAAATAGATGGTGTGGATACTGTCCCATGTTATTGAAGTTAAAACTGTAGAAGTTGCTTTGTAAGGTCCAGAATCCCATCTATTTGAAGAACTTTCAATGTATAAATTATTTACTTTGTGTATAATATCTGTGTGTAAACTGTGTGCCTACCTTTCTCTCTTCCTGTTTTGGTTTCAGCTTTTATGACTATGCAGGCAAAGTTAATGAGGAGAGTTTGGACAGGATTCTTAAAGACCGAAGGAAAGTAAGTTTTCTGTCTTTTCTTCCTCTCTTGTTAGAGCCTATAATTAGAAACAGTGATTTTGGAAAACAAACGAAAAAGTAGTTAACCAGAAGAAATGTTTTGACTCAAGGCTTACCCTGTACTGAAGTTGGTAAATTTGTGGTACTTAGGCAACGTCTAAATTCCCTGAAGAAATGCAAAGGATATAAGTTCAGTTTTCCAAGAGGGAAAGGCCAGTATTAACCCACTCAAATTTCTGAGCGAAACATGTAGCGTAATGATTGTGTACTGTACTGCTGAAATCAAGAAATATGTGGCTGATCTGAAAACACGTACTGAAGAGTTGATTTAGAAGAGTTGTCATGATATAGCCTTGTAATTGAAATTTTTGCATGATCAGCTCTAAAATGGACAACTGTTCTCAGTTATGTCAGATGTCATTGCTTTGTCATGCATGTGTTGTCAGCAGCACAACTAGCATTAAACATTAAATTTCAGGAGTTATTTGGAGAAGAGACAAACCTTTCTTCAGTGTTTCATCTCATTCCATATTTGCAAGGCACTGTCTTTCTAATTATCAAATTGCTTCAGAAGTTCTCATGAACTCATGATTCATCGATGACCAGAGTTGAAGGTCTGGTTCCCACTGTTGAGTGCAGCGCATCTGCCAGCCAGCTTGCTCTGGCAGAAGGGCTGATGACTGACTGACTTGATTCAATTTGTGGCAGAAGTGAACCTTGTGAGACCTAACAGAAAAGCCTCTCTACTACACAAATGTAGCTGTTGATGTCTGGTTAGTGCCAGCATGAGGTCAGAGTAGGGGCAACTAAAACAAGAGCAGCAAACCAGTGTTGTTGCAGCTTCCTGTAGGGCTGCCGGTTGCGTTTCAGCAGTAGCAGAGCTAACAGTCAAGGCTTGATCTGTTGGGTTTTTGGCATTTCTGTCCTCTGCAGGTGACTCGTGTGTGACTTCCACTACTGTGATCTGAGTAAGAACGCCTACTGGGTGAACTGGTCGTTACGCAGAATGTGTGATAACAGTTGCCCAATTGCCAGTTGAATTTGTAGTCTTGACTTTCTGTTCACCTCACCCACCTGAACTGTAGACTTTTGCTTACAGACAAGGCTTAAACTGGGGAGGGAAACTTCAGGAAAGCAAGCCCTAGATCTGCGCACCTTCTGCAACACTCATCATTGTAATAGTTTTTTCTTGTCTGTTTCTTCCAGCAGATGCTCTGAGAATGAACTCTTCTGTGTGTACAATGTATTTATGCCTAGTGCATAGGTGCTTTGTGTTTATACATAGACACGTACATCTTTATGCTGCTGATGGAGTGATGATCTGATGGTTCAGATCCTGAATTTTGTAACGCTGTATCTGCTCTAGGACACTGCAGAGTGTGCGAAGTTCCCCTTCAGGAGACAAGGCAAAAAACATGATTTAAAAATGCTTGTCTCCTGCTAGTTTTTGGTTGGATTTTATTTTGTTAGGACCTGCCTTGCAGGGAGACTCTGGCAAAATGCATTATTTGTGCTCAGAAAGCAGGCAAAACTGTAGAAATGTGCAAGTGTCATGTGATTGAAGCACTACATATTTAATGATGTTAATTGTCACAATGACAAAAAAGAAATAAATACTGCTGCCTGGGAAGCACGATGGTCTTGTATTCTCTTTTGTTAGCAAATAAGCAGATTTTATTACATACAGCGTAAGTAATTGTAGAGATTTACAGCACCAGTTAAAAGTTAAGAGCAATGCTTCCAATGTTTTGTATTTAACATGGGAATATCATTGTTTAATACGTAGAGTCTGCTCTATTCCACTGAATATATACATGTAGTCTTAATGCATCGCTAGATGGTAGTGCCTGTTCCTGGAAATCTTACACCAAATTGTTAACGTTGTGGCCTTTTTCATTAATCTCTAACTAAATGTCAGTTTACATGGAGTAAAGGAGTTTAATACATGCTGTATTCAAAATCATCCTTGAGCTAGAATGGGTCTTATTTTTTGTGCATATTCATCTTTCACAGTTAAATACATAGTGAGGTGATCTTCTTTTTGTACACGGTAGATTGGTCTCATGTGTCTTGTGAACAGAGGTGAATTTGCAAATATGTTTGTGAAGCAGTAGAAATGTCTTACAAATCAATATAAGTGAATGGGCAGTTGAAATATTTAGGCTAAAGAAACGCCACATCTGCTGTGTTTGAAAAGAACTCAAGTGTCATTGGTAGAAGATGCTCCAAAGTTTGTTGCTGAAATTAAGCAATGGAAGTATATTGGAAGTGGGACCCTGCATACTACTGGGGACACACAGGTCTTTGTAGCCCAGTAGGGCTGAACAATTAATAGTCAAGTTGTACAAGGATGTCCACTGTTTCAGGTTATATAATAGGTGCAAACCTCTAGTAATTTAGTCTGGTTTTGTTGTAGTAAAGCTGTTGGCTAATTCACATGATACCATAGTGTTAGCAACTTTATTGTTGGTAGGTAAATACATTATCTCTCAGTTAATACTTGGGGTTTTTGTGATATACTTTGATTACAGAACGTTATTGGATGGTACAGATTTAGGAGAAACACACAGCAGCAAATGTCATATAGAGAGCACATCATTCATAAACAGCTGACACACATCCTTGGAGTGCCTGATCTTGTCTTCCTTCTCTTCAGCTTCATTTCCACTGCGAACAACTCAACACATGCTTTAGAATATGTGCTTTTTAGACCAAACCGAAGGTAAACAATCTCTTTATATGAACCTTAAATCTTGTATCTGTGGTAGTTGGAATGCACCATTGTCATATTCTAAGCAGTACAAAGGTAGGTCCATCTCAAGAGAGTTCTTGGTCATGCATTTATTTTGAACACGACTTGTAATATTTAGCAGCTTTGTAATAAACCTAATGCAGAAGCTTTAAAATTAGACAAGTTGTGATCATCAGAGAGATGTGATAATATCAAAGTTATTGTAAATAATCTTCTGAATTTGAATTAAGAACTCTTTCTGAACTTTCTCTACAGGTATAATCAAAGAGTGTCACTTACTATTCCTAATCTAGGCAACACTAGTCAACAGGAATACAAAGTTTCTTCAGTGCCAAATACTTCTCAGAATTATGCCAAAGTTATTAAGGAACATGGGTAAGGCTTTTTCCTTTGCAAGTGAAGTACAGTCATCAAGCTCCACATTCTTTACCTTCCAAAGCATTATACAAATATACATTTCGAGCAGTAAAACCTAGTTCTGGAGGGGAATGGGTGGTTCCTAGTGTGTTTTTTCTCCTTAGAATCAAATCCTTTAGAAAAACAAAGGGAACTCAATGTGCTAATGAGAAGAGCAAAGTTAGTATAGCCAGTTGGCCTTCTGACTGGAGGATTCTTTCTTGATTTCCACCCACCCATCACCCTCAAGGAATATTGTGCGCAAGCTTGCTTTAAAACTTGAACTCCAATTTGCAAGGCTTTTTTGGGTTTTTTAAGTAATTTTTATTAAATATTGTAAATGCAAAGTAGCTCTTCTGACTGTTAACAATGAAATTATGCAAGGTTAAAGATTTCTGCACAAGTTTAATGTCATTCAAATGGTAATTTGTTGTTCCAGAAGGAATTTTGATATTGAATATGCTGCTGTAGAAATTCTGATTCTTGAGAGTATAGTATATCTTTAGCAATATAAAATAAAATATGTTTCAGAAATATAGTGATTAACTTCTTAACAGTAACTCAAAGATAGGAGGTAGAAACTTGTCTTTTCTAACTAATTATTTCTGCTTTTTTCAGTACTGATTTTTTTGACAAAGATGGAGTGATGAAGGACATCAGGGCCATATATCAGGTTTATAATGCACTTCAGGAAAAAGTACAGGTAATTTCCTTTATTTACTATTCATCAGTATGTATGTAGAATTTTTGGTTATCCTTTGGTTAAACCAGGAGTGAAGAAGATTGAGATTTTTGGAGCTCATGAATTGTTTGTCATGAATTGTAGGGAAGTAGGTCTAACTTTAATAATGAAATATGTCAGTTTTTATTTAACGTGCATTTGCAGTGGCTGCTGTAATAGTGGTCATCAATTCTTTCTCTTTTATAAGTAATTGTGATTTAATTCCTAGTAATTTCTGAGAGACGTTAGCTATTCGTAAGTGTGTGTTGAAGATCCTTGCAGAAGGCTGTAGGGATTTATTTGCTCATGTTTAAAGGCTTGCGTGTGTGAGTTTAAAAATGACTGCTGTCACTCAGTATGTAGCGTGCAGGAAAGGGCTTCATCTGTTAGTTAGAACTTGTGAATATTTTGTGTAGAGCGTGAGTGAATTCTCCTCCAAATATAGCAAAGCATCTGCAAGTGCCTCGTGAGTCAGATCTGCTAAATGTAAGCTTGTGGATTCACGGCTTGTCCTATGTGGAGGGCAACGTTGCTGTGCTGCCTTGGGAGCACTCACATCTGCTAATTGTGCTGTAGTCACAGCTGATTTCAAAGCTTTCCCTTACATCTGCGCTGGAGGGATTTGTGACCCTGCTCCAACCTAGTGTGGCTGGTTGGCACGTGTAGTAGAGAACAAGGCAGTCATTGCTCCAACCACCCCCTGACCCTGCCTGCACAGGAGAGCTGCCATGGTAGCTGCCACTTTCTAACTTGCCTTGTAAGATGGGTAACTGGCGTTGAGAGGCCAGACAGCTTTCATGCCAGCTTCAGGAGACAAGAAAATATATTTTCAGAGCTCTGTCCCATTAGCTCATGGTATTGTTCTGTGATGCTGGTTTTGCCCAGAGTGTATATGTCCTTTGGTGCTCTTTGAATTAGAGTTTGGAAAAATGGAAAACGTAATATCCTCAGGGAGCTGTCTTCCTAACTGTTAAAAGTATGGCCCTGTTGGTTTTCACCATGTAAATCATGCCGCTCTACATCGTTTATAGAACTTAAAAGTAAATTAGGTGTTAGCTTGAGAAACTTTTCCCTTTAAAGTGACTGCTTCACAGGGAATGTTACAGGACTGAAAATCAATTTTCTGGTAAAACAGCCAAGATGTATTTGCATTATTCACCAATTAGAGAGAGGGGAGAATTTAAACCTTCTAAAAATAAAATGCAGAACTGCAAGAGTAGTTAATATTTTTCAACTGTATAGGTAAGATAGCCAATAGCAACCTTTTGGAGAAGAAACAGTAAGTGGCTACAGACTTACTGTTTAAGACTCATAAGTGCTTTTCGAGCTGTGTACTTTTCGAAACTGATCATGTTTAATGATAATGACCAGTACTTAATTTCTGAAGAAGTAAACAATATCCATTATAACGTGTTTAGATTTAAAAAGAAGTCAATATTATCCAGAACCAGTTTTAAACTTGGATCGTTCTATGAAAATGTCAGCTTAATTTTCTAACCAGTACAGGGAAATCTTGAGTCTTGTTTATTTAATAGAGGTATCAGTTATGAGATCAGCTTGAGACGATTGTCTCGAGTCAACTGTTTCATACACCAATTCAGATTTGATCTAGCACAAAAGTATATACCTTTATGCTACATTTAAAAACCATGCTAGTATAGTGTCATTATTGTGCTAACAACATGTATTTACAAAACCCAAACATACAAACAAAAAAAAACCAACCAAAAACCACAACAACCCCCAAAAAGGTAAAGCCTCTTTCAATGAGTGGAAGGACTGTCTTTGGATCCTATTACAAATCTTCCTACAATGATGAATTATTTGGAAATGCTTTCCATGTTGTGCAGCAGTTGGGAACTAGCAACAGCCAGTAAAGAAAACAGTCTTCAGGTTGAATATTACACTCTGATATAGTTAAATCCCTTCTCTTAGTTTTGTGCTTTTAAGGGCTTCTTGTCTGGTAGTAGCTTTATTCATTTTGTCATGGAAGTATTTTTGTGAAATTTTAGCATATCTTATGTTTTTCTCCTAGGCAGTATGTATAGATGTAGAAAAAAGTGAACGTGTTGTTGAATCTTTTCAAGCTGATGTAAACAAGTTAAAAAGGCAAATCGCACAAAAGAAAAATGAAAAAGAGCAAGAAATAAGTAAGTTGTCTTTTTGTTTTGTTTCAGAATCAGATGTTGTAAGGACAAAATGCTTTGTGGCATTATTTTGAGTTGTATTTACTCATAGCAAAAGAAAGAAAAAAACACATTGGGAAGGATACCTGATGAATGTATGTTGAATTATACCTAAATTTTGAAAGCATGTGTGCTTCCATAGGAGTCATCCGGTATCAGCAAACTTAAAACATGGGTGAGAGACAAACCTGGAGAGAAACTCTGTCCTGGAAATAACACGTGTAAAGATCAGTTGTAGGAAAGAAAAAGTGGAGGAAAGTCTGGAACGGAAAAAGCAAATCTAAGCACTGGAGAGATTCCTTTTGAAATATTACATAGAAATGTTACTGTGTTTATGGGCCAGTAGCTATCAGTGTTGTTATCTAAGGCTGTGTCTGAGACTGAGAGATTGTTTGTATGGATTTAGCACCCTGAACTGTGCAATAGGTCTGTCTGGTCCTGTGACTGGATGTTTTATTTTCTCCAGGCAGCCAGGTGGTGTTACCACATGAGCATTTTAGAGCAAAGTTTGAACTGTCGGCCCACTTCTCTAAGGTTCTTCCTTCTCTGAACCTCAAAGATAAGTTAAAGAGCCAGCATCAGTCACAGACCATTTGAAAGTCGTAAGTGGCATGAGTCACTGCTGGTTTTTGCTTGGCTGTAGATGAAGCAGCCAGGGGACTGCTACTTACAAGAGCTAGCAAGAAGTAGGTAGAGATGGGTATTTAGAGCAACTGGAGCCGATCCCAGCCCATATGGCAAAAGATAGGGGAGGAGAAGGAAAAGCAGTTGATGGTAGCTTCTAGGCGCTCTCAGTGATACGTGAATGCTGGACTGAAAATTTATGCCAGAGCGTATAATCATGGGAGAGGACTAAAATTAGAAAACACACAGTATCTCTGTAATATTTTTAGATGTGAGAAGCTAAGTACTGAAGCTGGCTGTCTGTTCTCTCACTTTCTCAATATTGGGAGTATTTTCTTGGTTTAGTGAGTTATGTGTTCCAGTTAATCGTTCTCTGGGCAGGAGGAAAAGAGAACATTAGATTCAAATCCCTGCAGTGGTGTTGTATGAGAGTTTGTCATTCTTACAAGCTTTTGGTTAACAAGTTATGACTTTAACATTATAGCATAAAAGTCAGTTGACACTCTACTTGCCAGATCACTGTAATAATTTTGTATGTGTAGCAGCATGTTCAAGGGAATAGTGAGTGCCAGATGCCAAGAATCTCCCACCAGCATTCTCATAACATGGGCTGAAAATGGAATGCCTGCCATTGTGTAGCCACTTGAGGGGAATAATCCTTTTGTTACTGAAGAGACATCTAATTGACTTGATTGAAAGAACTCTTTAGCACTGATTTTTGCTTTTTCCTGAAGGATGGTGTTAACAGTGAGTAGAGCTGACAGGATTTTGTCTGTCACCCAGCTGATGGGTGTCTGAAGGTTTAATAACCAGTTAGAAACCAGTCAAAAACTTTAGTCTCTCTTAGTGCTGAACAAACCTTCCTGCAAGGAAGTTTTTCCTTATGTCTGATTGTATACTTCTGTAATTTAAGGTGCCTTCTGCTTACCTTTCCTCAGGAATCCCTTATGTACATTTGAAGACTGAAATAGTTTCCTCCAGTCTTCTCTAATTATCACAGTAATTGCAGTCTTTCCACTCAGGTCAGGGTATCTAAAGCTCTAACAAGTCCTTTTCTTTTGTAGAGTTTTTCCCTATTTCTTAAACTGTGGTCTCAAAACCAGATTCAGTATTCCACTTGTAGTCTTAACCCTTGCAGTGTGTACAGAAACAATATTTACCTATTTCTCAGCAGCCTGGCACACTTCATGCATGTAGGTGTTTGTTTACTTAAATCAACAGTAAATTTGTGTTTCTTTTCAGCAACTATCACTAGCATCCTGCCATCTGTAATTTTAATAACCATGTGCTGATTAAATTCCATCATTTAGAATGTTAATGCGAGTGTAGTTCTGGTGCAGAGCTGTGGGAGCTTTATCTTGACGAATCTTTCCACTATGACTGTGAACAATTTAAATGGTTATGTAACTGGTTCTTCAGCTATTTGTTTTTAATCCTCATAATGCTTATGTTACTGTCTATCCCTGATGAAACATGGAGATGCTGTGAAATCCAGCTGTGTGTTGGAAAAAGACCCTGTCCTGAATGAACGCATTTATTTATAGCAGCTGTCTAACTGTACATTTACTTAAATAAAAGTCAAAACATGGAGGTGGTGGGTTTACCCATTATGTATGCTTTTCGTAGAGAGGAGATTCTGGTGATTGTATCCAACTTTTCCAGGGATGGTAATGTGTTACACTAGTGCCAGAGACCTGACTGCAGATCCCTGTGCTAGGGATCTAGAAATACAGGTTCAAAAAGTGATTCTTGCTCTGCTAGCGAGTTAGCAATCCCACTCTGCTACTGTGTGAGTACAGGCATTTTGGGTAGCAGAAGGTGAGCATGATGCACAGTGGTCTCAGCAGCCTGCTAACCTAGTCGCAGACATTGGGAGAGAAATTTCTGAGATAGTATTTTGATGGAAGAAGACAGGGTAACTTCTTTGCTGGTGTTGATTGGATTGTCCCCTAGCACGAGGGATGTTGTATGAGAAAGTAGAGAGATGGGATTTTAAGTTGTAAAATCAATAGTAGAAGCTGATGCTGTTTGTTAAAAATTGAGTCAAGCTTTCAGTACTGAATAAGACATAGGTGGATAGAGGCAGGCATGATGAGCACTATCATAGCTACTTTTTGATGCAAGAGGGAACAGAAATTGATGAGGTGGAAAGAGCAGCAGGTTATGGAAACTTCCTTTACCTGTGTTTTTGTGTGCTTAAACAGGAGGAAATGAACTGTACAGAATGACTGCACACACAGAAATGCACACGCTTGCATTTAGTTTATTTGCTTTCTGACACATTTTGGTTTTGAAATGGGATCATTAGAATAATCAAGTTGTGCTAATTCTGATGAGTTTCATGGATGTGCAGCTAAATTAAGGGAGATACTTGTCAAGCTCAAAGAGCAAGGTGTAGTAATAAGCAAGACTTGACATGGTTAGGGATAGCGTCATATATAGTCATTAGTACAAAAATTGCTAAAGGTGAGTAGTAAAAGATCTGGTGCAGGAGTTGGAAAGCAGTGCCTGGGATGGGCATTTAATAACAACAGCCGGGGGAAAGGAGAGAGAAAAGCAAAGGGCTGGTTTGGTGTTTCTGCGTTACAACTAGATAACATAGACCACATTGCAAAGTGAGCATTCAGTACAGCAATGTTCTCTGTTTTTGTAGGAATGCAGCAAGCAATTTTAAGCAGGCAAATGCCAACAGATAACTTGGAACCTATGTTTGTTCCACGAATGTCCTACACTGGATTTGCTGTGGAAGGCTGCACACTTGACAATTCGGATGTCTCTGATCCTCCTCCTCCGTATTCCGACTTCAATGCAACCAATCAAGAAAGTACTGTCGGTCATGGTCTCCTAGAAAGCAATGTTTTTATGCCTCGACCTCAAGCAGTAGGTTCTTCCAGTTATGTTTCCACAAATGCAGGATTGAAATATTCTGGCAATGGAGCTTCCATGCCATCTTCCCAAAGAGTGGTGGGTGACAATGTTGACGAATCAGAAGACAGTGATTATGAAAATTTGCTTGAACCTACGGAGTCATCCGACAGTGAATACTCACAGACAAGGGATTCACGACCTTCAGCACATCCTGATGGTGATTCCAGGAACACTCAAACTTCTCAGATTTGATTGGAGGGGGGGAAAAATCCACATGGCACTGTTTTTTCATAATTGTTACAGAGATATTTCTGGGATTTAACCTGGAGGAAATGAACTACACAAGATTACTGTGCACACAAAATGTAGAAGACTTGCACTAGATGGTTTATTCACCTTGTGATACATTTTGCAAGTTTTATAATGGAATCATTAGTATAATCAAGTTGTACTAATACTGATGAGGTTCACGGATGTACTGGAAAATTTAGACAAAATGAAATTTTTAGAGATCTTATAGCTTTTGTTGCCGTATTTTCTTTAAGACAATAAATTGGGATGTAGTAAGTAAGCACAGTTAGTCTACAAATAATGTTCTCAAATCAAAACTTACCTCTTGCACTATCATGCCTTGAATTTTAATTTTTGAAAGGGAAAGATATATCAACCGCCTTGGAAACAGCTTTCTGTGGTAAGCCAAATTGGCCTTTGCAAACAAAGAAATTTTGATAATTATGAAGCCTGATTGGAACAGATAGGGTGTACCTTCTTCTATTGGCATGCTCTTTTAACAGAGAAGGGGTTTGTTTCAACTTTTTTTACTAGCAGAATGTGTGTATCACTTAAAATGATGGTTGCCTTTTTTTCTGTAAAGGGGGGTGGGTGGGATGACTGGTAAGTCATCCAAATGAATGTCATAAATGTAATTATTCTGGTTTCACTGGGTTTACAATGACTTTATGCCACACTAGCCTCATTTATTGTCTCATTTGTTATTTTAGCATAAATACGAAGTGCACATACAGGAGTAAATGACTGACAGAAGTAGTAAATTCCATCATGGTTGGACTTAGGAGTCTGCAAATTACAAACATCAGAGTCTGCTTATTGCATTTTATTTGCATCTGAATATTGGATTTACGCTTCTAGATGAGCTATTTTATGTAATACATGGGGGATAGAGTAGGAGAAGTTTGTTTGGAGAGTCCTCTGGGTTTATTACCTCTTTTTCTCTGGGTGAAATGTGTAAATGATTATTTTATTTTGAATTACTGCTCTGATCAGAAAATTGCCATTTGGGATAAATGAAGCGTGGTATGTTTAGAGAATGTCATGTTTGGATGCACTTATTTTTATTTAAATACTGCGTGTATGCTAATATTGCCCAAAATATGTGAAAATGTGCCACTAAGAATTTTGTATTATTGGACTTTATCCCTGATCTGTAAATGAGAAAAAACCCTCCTCTTAAAATGTATAATCTTTAGCATTTATTGTTTTGAGGTGTCAATAACCATTTCTTTGGTTTATACCCAGAAGAACAAAGCAGTCGCTTAAAAGTTGAAATATATCTGATTTACAGAAGGCTAAAATTTCAGTAGGTATTGTATGTGTAGGCAAGAATCTGTTCATTAGCCTGTCCTTATTTGTACTAAATTAAGTAAAATTACTTTGGAAAAAATGAAATGTTATAATTACCACTCTTCTGTTGAGTGTTTCCACCTTTAGACATCTAGTGGTTTGTTTTAGCTATTTTACATTATTCTCATTAGCCTTAACTTGATGCATTTTTGGTTTTGACTGTTGCAGTCCATTTAACAGAGAACTTGCTTGGGTGTTATTGCTGGCTGTCTGCAATCACCCATGGTTCTGGCGGTGTAGTTGTGTGTACACTGACATCGGAATTGACAAGATGGCAACTCCCATTTTTATCTTTATTCCGCACAGAAACCTGCAAAATGTACATCTCTGATGAAGCAGTTAATGTGACAATAAAATCTTATTTAATCCTGTAACTTATATTCTAATATTTGTCAGGTTCCATGTCAGTAAAATAACTCCATAATACACAAACGCAGCTGATTTGTTGGGGCTGGTCTGTTTGTAGGATGAAGAGGGGGTTTGTCGGCAGGAGGAGGAGGAGGCAGTGCAATACCATGTATATTGCACACCAGCCACACATTGTCACCATTATGATGATACAGAGATCCTTCAGCTCTAGAATCTTTCAATAAGCAAAAATGTCTCTAAATTCTCCTTGGTTTTACATACAACACATAGGTGATGGGAAGCGGAGCAGATACGTGGTCATGCCCTCGAGCCAGGGCCTGTTGTAAGTACTGTAACTGCTTACTCATAAAAAGAAAGGGGGTGGGGGTGTTTTGTTGTTGTGGTTGGTTGTTTTTTTAATTCAGATAATATTCTGGTAAAAATACCTGTGAATGGATTTGCAGTTTTCATTACCATCTGGTTGATGGTGTTGGGTTGTGATCTGTCTGAAGGCAATAGGAACAACTTTAAAAAAAAGCCAGAGCTTTGTACCCATGAAGCACCAGGTTTCTACATCTGGCTCATGAAGAGTTTCTTCTCATGACCCTCAGGAGCACAAAACCCAGCAGCAAGACCTGTAGCAAAGTCCAGTTACTAATGGGTAGGTGGCAACAAGGAAAAGCCACTGAGAACCAGTGTAATGAAATGTTTTCTTCTGTTTATTGTTGTGAGAAACCTAGAATTGCCATCTCCTTTATTTCCAAATTTAGTTTGACAGTCAGGCCCCCCACCCCAGTTGTTTACAGCCAGAATAGGAATGTAACAAAAAAGTCTTGATTAGTTAGAACTGTCACATATGCTTACAAAGGAAAGCCTTACCAAGTATTTCTGAGTCACTAGGGCTGACACTATGGGAGTCTCCAAGTCCTGTATTTGCTTATGAAATGGTGTATTTTGGAAGAAAGAAGTGTGAGCATCTTTAATTTCGGCATATTGACGACTGTAGGTTTCGAGCTCTTTTCTAGCATCTCCTTAGGACTTTGCAATGGCTCTAATCTGTTCTGTGTTAAAATTTAAAGGGAAGCACTTCCTGTTTCCTGTAGTGGCAAAGAAGATAAGCAAGCAAAGACTGATTACATTTCCTGTTAAGTGGAAAGATGCTTCAGACCATACTTAAGGTAACTGGTATCAGATCAGTGCACGTCATGGTCTGTTGTTTAGCTCCTTTATTTAGACTTAATACCTTTGATTATAGCAGAAGGGACTACTTAAAGAAATCAATGTTACTTTAGATCAAAATGACGGCAGCATCTTCTGCCGTATTCACTGCCTACTGCTTATAATGACTGTGGGCGGGAGATCCTCCAAGTGTAGGGGTTGTGGAATTTTTATTTGCAGGTGAACCTGCAAATGGATGTGTCTGCCCGGCCAGTTCTTGATGCTTTCCTTACTGTTTGTATGGGCCGTCTTATGTGAAAGGGTACACCTTCGTGTGTGGTCAGCGCTTGGCTGTCTCTTTGATTTGTCAATCTGTACTTTTGCTTTTTTCAGTGCTGCAGACACCTGCAAAGATTATTTTAAGCCTTGTGCTAATAGGCTTGCTTTGCTTGCTTCTTCTATGGCTGCCTAGGAGCAGTCTGTGGATCGGCTTGAAAGGTGTTGATTGCTCTTGAAGAATCTTCCCCTGGCTTTCTCTTGGTATGTAAAATTACATATCATATGGACTATCATATGGACTTAGAATTGTGTGTGTATTTGCATATACATATGCCTTTATACTGCTCACTCTTACAGCTTACAGTGTTAGGAAGAAAGTAGAACTTTAATTACAAGCCTTGGTGAGTAAATTGCTAAATATTTGGACCCACTATCCCAGCCTGGTTTGAAAAGACAGTGACCCTGGCATTGCATTGCTCGAATCTGCATTTGTCACCTTCAGAGGACTCCTGCAAAGCTCTTGTCTGCCTCATTTTCACACCTTGTCTAACAAGGTGTGTGAATGTTAATTTGAATTGTTGACTCCCGTGTTTCCTTACTTTTCCCTCCTGCTTGCCTTCTATGGCATAGCAGGAGAAAAAAAAAAAAAAACAACCAAAAAGCAGAAAGAAGAGATTCCCTTGCTGTGAACAAAAATACCTGCATATTCATTACTGGGAAGAGCTTGTATTATTCCTGCTGTCTCTTGTACTCATCAGCTTCAAACAAAACTGTTCATGAGGGACACGGGCTAGAAAAGGTGAAAAATCTTGGTGTTACTAGAAACCCAGGCTGCAGTTTTCCGATGTGGCTACCCCTTCGCTGGAGATGTTCAAGGCCGTGTTGGATGCTGCTTTGAGCACCCTGATCCAGTGGGAGATGTCCCTGGAGTGGAACTGGATGGGCTTTAAGGTCCCTTCCAACTCAAATCATGCTATTATTCTATGTTACCAAGTTGCAAATGCAGGCCAAGAGTCTGGAGGAAAAGACGGCTTTAGCCCTGGAGACTTGGCAGCTCCTGCTTTGGAGCTACATTCATTCTGCACTTTTTTCTATGATAACAGTTGATTCATGTGCCCTGCCCATGCTGGCAGCCTGATTCAGTTTATAGAGCATGTCGAAGGTCTGCCGGTTGAGACCAGTGCTTTAAGAGGACTGTGCTTTTTCACAGACCTTGGACAAAGACCTTTGTTTCCTACCTCAATCTAGAACAATGAAAAGATGGGCATACAGAGAGTGGTTGCTAATCTTCATACTTGAGGGATACCATAGCATAGTTTTTCTGAGCCTTTGCACGTCTGGACCATTCATTTTCTGGCTGTCATGCCAGCGAAATAATAAGAGGGCTTTGGGGTGCAGAAAGATTAATGCTTTGCTGACTTTGAGTATATTAAGGTAGCTGTCATTTGCTAATAATAACTCTTAATGTAGTTATGTTAAATTTTAACACAGCCTGAACACTTGAAAGAACAGAAGACTGAACTTTCAATGAGCACCAGTTTGAATCAGCCATGCAGCTGAAGGTTGGAGTCTTGATTCCTGAGCTGTTAATTGAATGCTTGGTGAGTCCTCCCACCATCCTTCCTTACAGTCTGTCTCTTGCATAGTACTTCCTAGGCACTGGGGGCATTGTTTCCAATATTGCCCTTCCACCCGAAGATCTCGAACACCATATAAGCAATCAGGAAGTTCTGATGTCTGTCAAAGATGGAGAATCCACATTATTATCCAGGTGCAGGAGGTGGTGGTTGCTGACCTCTACTTGGCTAGACTGTGATGAACCTGCCTGTGCCTCCCAACTAAACCACTTATACCTCTCTTTTAGATAAGAACTGTAATTGTTGCCTGAATTTAAGAAATTTTCCCTGGGTTTCTTCACAATGCTGCACTCCTCAGGCCTTCGTTTCAGTCAGTGCTGTTGTGCTGGTTTTTCATTCTCTTATAATATTGGAAATGCTAAATTGAACATTGCATCTATGATGGACCTCATTCACTCTCAGAAAGCATGAGAAATGCAATATCCTTGCTGCTGGGGACAGTAATGCAAGGAGCTCAGGGAAACAAGAAGGAGTTATTTTAACAAAGAGCATAGTATAGAAGTATAACACAGGTGCACCAGTACAGCGTCACAGCTGCAAAATGGGAACTGTCTCCTCTATGTAAAAAGGATTATAAAAATTCAGAGAGAGACTGGAGAATACTGCTCCAGCTCACTTCAAGCAAGACCTCTGGCACTTTTAATACGAGATTCTGCCTCAAACTTCAACGCAACATGCAATAAATGAGGATGTAGCCCGGCCAGAGGGACCAGGCCACTGAGATCCTGCAGGGTGCTCACCTCCTGGACCAGCACAGCGCTCACAATCCTCATCCTGATGGAGAAGTACTGGTAGAACGGAGAGAGGGATCACAGTATCACAAGGCTGGAAAAGACCTTTGAGATCATCGAGTGCAACCTATGACCCAACACCAACACCTACTCATCATCTAAACCAAGGCACTAAGTGCTTCATCCAAACTTTCTTTAAACACCTCCAGGGACGGTGACTCCACCACCTCCCCGGGCAGCGCATTCCAATGGACAATCACCCTCTCAGTAAAGAACTACTTCCTAATATCGAGCCTAAATCTCCCCTGGCGAAGCTTGAGACCGTGTCCTCTTGTACTGTCACCGGTCACCTGAGAGAAGAGACCAACCCCTGCCTGACTACAAGCTCCTTTCAGGCAGTTGTAGAAAGCAATGAGGTCTCCCCTGAGCCTCCTCTTCTTCAGGCTAAACAACCCCAGCTCCCTCAGACGCTCCTCACAGGCCTTGTGCTCCAGCCCCTTCACCATCCTCGACTGAAGTGGAGAGCCCGCAGCTCCAGCTGAGCGTTGGGGCAGCGCTCTTTGACGGAGGGGTGTCCTGGAGCGCCCGTGTTCCGCGGAATGGGAGCACAGTGCCCGGGGTGCCCGGTGGGGGGGTGTGTGTCGACGGCACGGTTTGCAGTGCCGTGTCTCCGAAGCGCAGCAGCGGGGTGAGGGTTCTGTGAGCAAGGCTGAGTTTGCTGCCGCCGCGGCCGGTTCAGCGCCTTTGCTCGGGCGGCGTGGGCAACGGGGGGCGGCGGGGCAAGCGGGGCCGGGTCCCAGTGCTGCCGCCTTGTGGCCGCATCGCGGTACTGCAGCCCGTGAGTGGCGCTTGGGGGGGTGATGACCCCCACCGCCCGCAGCTCTGTGCTGCCGCCTTGTGGCCGCACCGCGGTACTGCAGCTCGGGGGCTGCTGCGCTCTGCGCCGCCGCACCCAGTCCCGGCGCTGCGGGGCGGGGGACGGCGCTCCGGGCCGCTACTCGGTGAGCCGGCGCCGCTGCTGCCCCCGTGCGTAGCCGTCATCGCGCCACTGCCGCTGTCGCCGAGGGCTCACGCGTTGCTTGGAGCAGGCTGACGCTTATTGGGCTGACACTGTTTTGCGTCTTCAGCCCCCCGCGCTCCGTTCGGCTCCGCTCGGCTCCTCTCGCCTCGGTTGAGCTTCCCTCGATTCGGTTCGGCTCGATTCCGCTCGATTCCGGGCCGAGATGAGCCGAGGGCGGCCGAGAGTTTCCGAGTCGAGCC
The DNA here is from genome assembly GCA_033558235.1 of Neomorphus geoffroyi. Lineage (NCBI taxonomy): Eukaryota > Metazoa > Chordata > Aves > Cuculiformes > Neomorphidae > Neomorphus > Neomorphus geoffroyi. The sequence continues at coordinate 59,745 of JAUMJM010000016.1, read as the reverse complement.
GAGCGAATCAGAGAGGAGCCGAGCAGACGCTCCTCCGCTGGGCCGGGCGCGTCCCTCGCGCGCCGCCGTCCTGTCAGTTCCTGGAGAGCCCCGATGCCATTGGCTGCGGCGGCGCCTCGTTTGCATATTGCCGGCGCCCTTGGCGCTCGGCGCCCTATTTGCATGGCTCCTCCCCGCCAGCCGCCATTGGCTGTCGCGCCGCCTCATTTGCATATGCCCGGCGTCTTCGGCGCGCGCCGTCTTATTGGCCGCTTCCCGTGCCTCCCGCTCCCATTGGCTGTCGCGCCGTCGTCTTTGCGTGTCCCCGCCCCCTCCTGCCTCTCATTGGCTGCGGCGTCACCGCCGCGAGCGCGTGCCAGCGGAGGCCGGAAAAACCAGAGAGAGCAGGCGCAGGGGCCGGCGCGCCGCCGGAAAACCCAGAGAGAGCCGGCGCCGAGGCCGGAGCGGCGCCGGAAAGCCTGGGCGGCGAGGCCGGAGCGGCGCGGTCCCTCTCCCCCTCCCCGTCCCGCGGCGCTCGTGTCGCTCTCGCCGCCGCCGCCGCTGGCGGGGCTCCCGAGCGGCCCCGGCGCTCCATCGCACCCGCTCCGGCCCGCGGGAAGGGAAGGGAGAGGAGCCGCGAGCGGAGCCCGGGGCGCGGGGGCAGGCGGCCGCCGCTCCGGAGCGGGGAGCTGTGCCAGCCGGGGCCCCGAGCAGCGGCCCGGGCCCGCTCCCCGCACCTGACTGGCTTCACAGAGAATCCTGTTCTGCGTGGGACTCCGAGGACGCGTAGGGGGTTTGAAAAGCGATGCCCTGCGTTCCGCTGACTGAAATGGACGCTTTGGGAATGCGGTCTCCGTCACGGAGTCCTGCGAGGAACTCGGAGAATGAACCCGTGGCCTCGGGGCGCGCCCTTTCTGTTTCCGTGACTGACTCTCGGCGTCCGTCGGTGAGCGGGGGAGGGAAGGGGGCTGGCGGGGAGGCGCTGGCGCTAGGGGACGACATGGGATTTGCACGGGAGAAGGCTGGGAAGGGCAGCGGCGTGGCAGCGGGCGCGAGTGGCCGTGAAAGGTGGTGCCCGGTGCTCCGGCTCGGTGGGCCGAGTGGGGAGGGCGAGGGGAGAGCGCAGGTGACGCGTTTCACAGGGCTGGTGTTGACAGAAGCCCTGTGGTGACGAAGGGCGGTAGGAAAGCCCGTGGTTCCAGCCGTGTCCCGAGCTCGGCTGCGGTCGGTTTGGCCTCGGATTCTTCTGTTTGCTGCCTCTGGGCCCTCCCTCGACACCTTGGCAGTGGTGTAGCTGCTGCTTCTCTCTGGACGCTCTTGCCCTTGGGCGTCGCAGGGCTGTACCGAGGGACCGAAGTCTTCTCAGAGCAGCCGCCTCCAGCAGGGAAGGCCGGTGCCTCTAAGGGGCGGAGGTACCTCCTAAGCGCTGCCTTGATCCGTGCTTGGACGTGTCCTTATTTCTGAGCGGCCCGTCTGGGTTGAACCGCGTGCGGTCTGAGAGTTTGTGGGTTGAGAACGCCGCTGCTTTGGAGTCGGTTGGACTGCCGGAAGCGAATTCCAGGCGATCTCCTTAGGGAGTGTTTTATGACAGAGCCTTGGGACCGTTCTGTTACACACCCCCTTTGCGCAGAGGGCGCGCTGGGAGGTGGGTGATGCGCTGGCGTAAGCAGTGGCGCACGGGCACTGTGTCTCCTCAGACCCGTGGGAAAGCTAACCTCCGCTCTCTCTTCCCCTCTAGTGCGGGCAGAGGATGGGCTGCAATAGGCAAAGAAGAGCAGAGTGACGCTGGAGTCGCAGCGGAGAGAAATGCTGCTGCCTGCTTAATCGGGGTGAGGTTCCAGCGCTGAATGGAGTGAGAAGCTGCGTCGTCACAGTCCTCCTGTTTGGGTCCGGGAAGGGGGCTAGAACTGTTTCTTTGGAAAGAATTTCCGCGCGGCTGCGAAGGTTCTCACAGGGGAGGTGACCGAAACCTGGTCCTGGTGCCATGAACGCGAAGAAAAGTCTGCAGGACCTGAAGGAAGGGCTCCGTTTGGAGGCAGGGGCGTGAACGAAGTGACCGTGAGTTTCTTGCGCTTCTTACTCGCTCCACCCTCGGTGTCTGTCAGCTGCTTTAAATTTGGCCGAACTTGTCCCTCGGGAGGTCACCAGGCACTCACGAGCGAGGAAAGAGCAGCAGCTGAAGTATTTCTCCACTTAGCTCGATCGCTAAGACGTCTCCTGGTGACGAGCTTGAGGTTAAGAAACGGCAGTGCCAACTTTGGGAGGCTGCCGTACCTGGATGAGCTGCAGGACGGCTCCGTCCTCAAGCGAAGCCTCCGTTGCAAAAACTCAGCCGTTTGTCTTCCCTTTGATAGGCTCAGAGCGCCAGGGAAGACTCGAGCGCTGCCCGGGCCCGTGGTGAGGTCAGGCCTGTCTGGCACGCGTTAGAACTCGGCAGGCGTTGGGGTGTCGCGCGTGGTGGTGAGCGCCGCAGGGGAGCGTTCATTTAAAGCACGGTCGCTTGGAGCGTTCGCCGCAATAACTTCTTCCCTTTGTTCTGTCAGCAGAGAGAAGCTGACAGAGGCGTCCACAAAGAGAGAGCCCCTGCGGGATCCCGACCTCTCCCTGGGGAGACAGAAAAGCAGCGTGACGGTGCCCTCCGCGCTCACGGCGTTCGGGTACGTGGCTTTCTCGTGGCTTGTCGCTGCTAATGACAGTTGATGTCGCTGGCGGCTGTGGCTGGAGTGTTTTCCGCTTCAACGTAGCAGGCGATGGCATCGTGTTTAGGGAATGCCGGATCAAGAGGACGGCGTTGGGCTGAAGTGTACTTCACCAGCCGAACCCGTGCCAAGGGAAGCGTTGCTTTTAATGTGAGGAGCAAACTTGTTCTTCCTTGGGGAATGAAGCCTGCGTACAGCAACCGTGCGCGCAGGCCGGCAGTGAGCTGCGAGCTTTCCTGAGCGATACGTGACTAACGTTGTGGTAGTAAGCAGGGAAGCGTATCTTGGTCTCTAACGTGGGACCCGTCCGGTAAATCAGGTTGCATTCCAAGATGTCGTTAAGTCGCGTAGGAAGAAAACGAGGGAGGCGCAAGCCCAGCTGGAGCTCAAATTGGCCACTTCTATGAAGGATAATAGGCAGTGTTTTCACAAATACGTTGATGGCAGAAGGAAGGGCAGCGACGACCTCCGCTCCTTATTGGGCGTGGAGGGAAGCAGAGTAGCTGAAGGTGAGGAAAAGCCTGAGGCACTTAACGCTTTCTTTCCCTCCGTTTTCAACCGTAAGGCAGATTGTTCGCTGGACTGCTGGTCTTGTGAAGGGGTGGATGGGGTCAGGGCGCGATAGAGCCCCCCTGCAGTCCAGGAGGAAGAAGTCAAGAGACCTGCTGAGCCACTTGCGTCCTCATAAATCTGTGGGGCCGGGTGGGATCCATCCTAGGGCGATGAGAGAGCTGGCACACGAGCTGGCTACGCCGCGTTGCCAGGCGTGTGCGCGTTAGAGCGTGAAACCTGCTGGTTTATAGCAGGGGCCGTTCTGACTGGGAGGCGCTTCCCTGGCAAATGGCTTGCTGCAAGCCGGTTTCCTCGGCCTTCTTCTCTTGGCTGGGATCGCATCATCTGCGAGCCCCTCCAGCGTGGCCCGCGGAACTCGGTGTGGACCGAGGGCTCTGCCGGACTGGAGGGCAAAAGCTGCAGCTGGCAGCAGAACTAAGTACAGTCGTTCAGCTGGTGACTCGCTGGAAGGGACTGTTGGGATGCGGCCTGGGGAGAAAACGTTGCTGATGTGTTTTGTTTTGTTTTGTTTTGTTTTGTTTTCCCTTTCTCTTTTTCAGATTCAGAAATACCTCGGCTTCTCGCAGCGTCACCTTTTCCGGATGACACCTTCCGGTCCCCTGTGCAGCCGGAGCCTGAACCTGGAGCTGCCCAAACAGTCGTTCATTTGAACTGCGGACGTGGATCTTGCCTGCAAACCTGGAAGCGTTGCGTGTGTTCTCAGCCCAGTTCACGGCGGCCGTGCTTGTGGAAGCGTTTTGTGCCCTGCAGTCCTCTCGCTGCCCTTTTCCTGTAAACCTGGCTGGTGGAGCACGTTTTAACAGTAACGCTGTGCCTGGGCTGCTTTTCCGTGTGAAACTTTCACGCGGACGTAATTTAGAGGGTCTTAAGGGTAAAGAGTTTGTATTGGGTAAGATTCAGTTTGGGTCTCTTTCTCTCTTTTCTTATGTACGTGTGACAGAAAAAACCCCATTAAAATAAATCGCATTCTCTCTGGACTTGTTTTGAACTTGGCCCGATGATACTGATTTCCATCTTGCGAGTCCTCACACTCCGTGTGGTTTCCTTTCAGTATATTCTGCTTCACTTCCAAAGGCGTGCGTTGCTGCAACCGAACTTATGAATCAGCCAGCGAAGACAACATTCACCATGGCCACGACGTGGTGCATGAAATGAAGCACTTTACTGGACGCCCGGCTGGCTGAGTGGTTTGGTTCCCTGGCAGGAGGAGCGGGACACCCGAGTCAAAGCGTTATTGTACGTACGGTTATTGCTTTTTCTATGTGTGTTTATCACATGGCTCTGTAAATGACTTTGCATGGCACCTCACAAGCCTAAACGCACGCTTTCGGCTTTGCCAGCGCTGGAGGAAGGGCTCTCCTGAGCGAGGGGGTGGGATGTGGGAATGGAACGCCAGATTGCGGAGGAGGCTGCCATGTAAAAAACCACATCTATCAAACTAATTGTTATTTAGCCTTGTGTGATTGACAAGCGGAGCCTTTATGTTCACTGTTGTGGGTTTGAATTTTCCCGAGGAATTTTTCTTCCCATTGCCAACAAGGGGAAGGCGAGGGGGGCAGGAAGAGGCCGTTTCCCGGCAAACCTGGACAGAGGCGGTGCCCGGAAATCGGGGGTGGGGTTTTCCCCTGCCTCTCGGGCGGTGAGCCGGGTTTTTTTTCTTTGGTTTCGCGTGGTTTTTGCTCAGGGAGGCGCACGGCGTGGAGCGGCAGCGGCAGAGTTGTGACTCGTGGGGTTTTGCGGTCTTTGGAGGAAGAATCATCGCTCATCCTATCTTCCACAACTCCCGCAGAACTCACACACCTCCCTTTTCCCCTCGTTCCCTTCCCGGCCCGCAGCAGTGGTGACAGCCCCCCCGCACCCTTAGAGACCTGCGTCGCCAGCTCTGGGGTACAGGACTCAACCCATTTAAAGGTTTTACGGGTTTGGTTGTGGTTACTGTTAATTCTGTTCTGCTTACACAGATATTTGTACCTGAGAACTGTTATCTTTTCTATACAATTTTTTTTTATTTAAAGATCTTTAATATCTGATTAATATCTTAGTTTATCAAAACTTAAGTAATTTGCATAACATAAGCCTGTGAAACTTGAGGCCTTATAACACACTGAGATTCCAGCTTTAGTTTGGGAAAGATCAGAAGCCGCGTCTCTCCCCTGATAAACAGGGGAAGACCCAGCCGTTTGTGTTATTTAATCCCTGACTGTTTTTAGCAGCAGGGAACCGGAGAGAGGGTTTTGTCATCTCCCACGTGCAACACCAAGGCGAGAACAGCTTCTTACAGAGAGAGCAATGGCTTCGCGATGGAGGAGCACCGGGTCCCACTGGTTTGGGTCTCGTTCATTCATGTAGTGAGGTGGTGTTTCTTAACACGTGGCTTTATGAGATTCCTCTCCTGGGGTTTTCTCCTAAGTTTCTGTACCAAAAGTGCTGGTGACGAGATTGACGTGTGTTGATCTCCTCAGGATGTCTCGAGCAGCAGAGCTTTGCTGTGATTGTGTCTGCAGCCTTTTCTTTCACGCCTGGGGTCTGCTTTTATTTTTAGCTTCTCTGATTGTTTTATTGGACTTCCCACCCTTGACTTTTTAGCCCTGTGACAACACAGAACCCACATCTGCACGTGATGGTGAGACAGTGTGCTTATGCAAAGCCTGTTTGATGTAACTGTTATTAATGCCCTGCATCTCAGTGACTGGAGTGCTGAAATTGTAAGAGATTTTAGATCTGGTGCCTATTTATGCAAACCCATATTTTTATCTTAGATTTTAGAGGATTTTTTTTTTGCTTGTATGGTGAATATTCCAAATAGATTTATGTAGAAACTGTAGGCTCTATAGGGGCTTATTAGGCTCTAGAGAGGCTCTATAGGGGCTTACTAGGCTCTAGAGAGGCTCTATACAGGCTGTTTAGGTACTATAAGGGCTTATTAAGCTCTATACAGGCTGTTTAGGCTCAATGGAGGCTCTATAGGGGCTTATTCGGCAGTATAGAGGCTCTGTACAGGCTGTTTAGGTACTCTAGAGACCCTATAGAGCCTGGTTAGGTACTATAGGGGCTTATTAGGCTCTATAGAGGCAATATAGAGACAGTTTAGGGGCTGGAGAGGCGCTATAAGGACTTATTAGGATCTATAGACACTCTATAGAGGCTGTTTAGGGGCTACAGAGGCTCTATAGGGTCTTATTGGGAACTGTAGACGCTCTAGAAGCTGTTTAGATGGTATGGGGTGTGTTAGGCTATATAGACTATACAGGCTGTTTAGGGTCTACAGAGGCTCTATACAGGCTGTTTAGGTACTATAGGGGCTTATTAGACTCTATAGAGGCAATTTAGGGGCTACAGAGGCTCTATAGGGTCTTATTAGGAACTGTAGATACTCTGTAGAAGCTGTTTAGGTAGTATAGGGGCTTATTAGGCTCTATAGAGGCTCTGTACAGGCTGTTTAGGGTCAACAGAGACTCTTTGGAGACTGTTTAGCTAGTATAGGGTCTTATTTGGCACTACAGAGGCTCTATAGGGGCTCTATACAGACTGTATACAGGCTCCTATAAAGGCTCTATAGTCCCAGGAGAGCCTCTAGACAGCCTAATAGGCCGCTATAAAGAATCTATAGAGCCTAACAGGCCCCTGTTAAGCCTCTATAGCCTGTTTAAAGCCTCTATAGAGACTATTAGGCCCCTACAGAGCCTCTAAAGGGCCTAATAGGCCCCTACAAGGCCTCTATAGCCTGTATAGTGCTTCTATAGAACCTGACAGGCCCCTATTAGGAATCTATAGCACGTATAGGGCCTCCATAAAGCATAGTAAACTTCTGTAGAGCCCAATAGACCCCAATAAGGTTTCTAGAGCCTGTACAGAGCCCCTCTGAAGCCGTGTGTGCCCCTGTAAAGACTTTATAGAGCCCAATGGGCCCCTATAAAACCTCTGTAACCTGTAAAGAGCCTGTATAGACCCTAATAGACTCGTGCAGACTCTATACAGGGACGACGGAAAAGGAGCAGCCTGCTCCGGCAGCCGCGCACGCTCTTTATGGTGACGCGGGAGCCGCTCTGCGCGGCTGGAGGGCAAACCTTATGGTCACGGGACGCCGGAAACGGAAAAGCCCGCTCCGGCAGCCGCGCCGCGCACGCTCTTTATGGTGACGCGGGAGCCGCTCTGCGCGGCTGGAGGGCAAACCTTATGGTCACGGGACGCCGGAAACGGAAAAGCCCGCTCCGGCAGCCGCGCACGCTCTCTATGGTGACGTTGGTGCCGCTCTGCGCAGCTGGAGGCCTAACTATATGGTCACGGGACGCCGGAAACGGAAGAGTCCGCTCTGGCAGCCGCGTACGCTCTCTGTGGTACTGCGGGTGCCGCGCTGCACGGCTGGAGGCCAAACTCTATGGTCACGAGACGCCGGAAACGGAAGAGTCCGCTCTGGCAGCCGCGTACGCTCTCTCTTGTGACGCGGGAGCCGGTCTGCGCGGCTGGAGGGCAAACTCTATGGTCACGAGACGCCGGAAACGGAAAGGGCCCACTCTGGCAGCCGCGCACGCGACTCCGCAAAGATTCTAGAACAGCTGGAGAGCCTGCACATCCCCTAGAGAGCCTCTACGAAGCATAATAGGCCCCTGTAAAGCCTCTATAGCATAGAGGGCCTCCATAGGGCACAGTAAACCTGTGCAGTGCCCAACAGACCCAATAAGGTTCCTAGAGCCTGTGCAGACCCCTCTGAAGCTGTGTGTGCCCCGGGAACACTGACAGAGCCCAATGGTATTTCCATGGATTTCATCACCACCCACTTATTTCAATCGTTAGCGCTGTCATTGCTGTCATTTCATTAAAGTTGCAGCTTTAGTTTCCACTTTGCAAACCTTTTCCCTCTGGGTTTCATTCCCTTCACCTGAGGGTGGAGCACAGGGAATTCGGGACCTCGGCTGCGTGGGTTTAGTTGCCAAAATTCCCCAGGTCAGGGATGAACTTTGCCAACAGGCAAAGCCGTAATAAAGAGCAGGGAGCTCTGTTTCAGATAAAGGTCCCTCTGCCCTCGCTGTTCCTGCTCCAAACGCAAAGCAGGGCAGAGAACTCGCAGCTGCTCCCATTTACCCCTCGGGGGGGGGGGGGGGGGTTTCCCCGCCCCACTCCCGGGGGGGGTGGGGAGGCCCGGGGTTTGTCAGCCCCAGGCCTTTCACCGGGAGCTCCTTCAGCTTCTGCTCTTCTGTGGGGTCAGCATTCTGCTCTGCTGTCAGTGCAGCTGTTACAGCAGGTGAAGCTGTTTGGGTGTTGATTTAATGTGTTGGAATGTCAGACAGGAGAGGTGTCTGTGAGAGGTGAGAGCTTTGTGGGGAGTCCAGGCTGGGCAGCACAGGCAGCAGAAAGTACAGTTGTTGTGAGTGGGGGGTGTGTGGTTGTTTTCAGGTCGGTCCTTTTTGTGTTGGGTATCCGGGTGTGGGGAGGTGCTTTAATGGTTCACATTGTGGGGTGTTTAGGTGTCAGGCTGGTTGCTTTGTCTTTGCTTGGTGTTTCTGGTTACGGGGTAGCCTGCGGCTGTTCCTCAATGCCTGTGGAACTGGACGTTGTTCTCAGAGGCTTTGGAGAGTGCAAGGGGGGGGCCGTGCAGAGAGCAAGGAGGGGTGTGCAGAGAGCAAGGGGGGCCATGCAGAGTGCGAGGGGGCCCGTGCAGAGTGCGAGGGGGGCCGTGCAGTGTGCAAGGGGAACCGTGCAGAGAGTGCGAGGGGCGCCGTGCAGAGTGCGAGGGGGGCTGTGCAGAGTGCAAGAACAGAAAGTCAGCTTCCTTTGCCAGCCTGTAGAAGGTTCTGGAGTCTGCGGGATGACCCAAGGTAGGAGGGCCATTAAAATGTGGGGAAGGGCTCAGGACAGCTCCTGAGGAGCGGGGTCACAGAAGGGTCGGGAAGCACAAGTACAGGACAGCAACTGTTAGGAGGGAGGGGGCATCTTTTTCTGACAGGGGGTGAATAGAGAAGGGTTTTCTAACACTTCAGGACTGTGATGTTGAGGAAAGGGAGGTGGGTCCGTGGGTCCGTGGAGGGTGACTTTGGTCTCCAAAGCTGAGTCAAGGGGCAGGGCTGGGGTGGGGCTCGGCAAAGGAGAGAAGACCGGGAACAGCAGAGAGGGGTTTTAAAGGTGGCGTAGAGAGAAGGGCGGCGTAGGAAGACTCCCCTTTGGGCAGATAGAGGGAGGGGGTTCTCTTCAGCACGATGCAATCGTGTGCCGGGCAGAGCAGTTCCAGCCCAGTCTGTCACTTGGCTGTTTGCCTGCTCGCTGTGTCTTAGGGCTTTCGTGGGTCTTTATTATCTTTGTGATCGCAGGGTGCTGCGTGTTCCTCAGGTAACGTGCCCAGAGTCTCATCTGCCTGTAGCCGTTGGCTCAGTGCCACCTGGGTTTCTTCTCTTGCATCGCACGCTTAAAGCACAGGTTAGTCTGGCATTTTAGAAGTTGGAGCATTTAGAAGGGGAGCGCAGCAATAAGAAGGTCACTCGGCCAACGGTGTCAGAGGGAAGATGTGACCGGTGGCCACGTGTCGAGCTGATGGGTTTAGGGTTCTATTTTGAAGGAGTGAAGCAATGTGCAAAGAAGAATATTGGCACCGGAGCCGACTCGAGCGAGGACAGCGACGGCGAGGGGGCCGCAGTAGCAGTTTGCTCGGGAGTTGTGTTGCCTGTGAAGCCATCAGCATTTTTTGCTTTTTCTGTATTACACATGACGTGCAAACCTCGCCACGGCGGCACCCGGGGATGGAGTCCCGGCAGACGAGCAGTCAAAGCTACAGGGCAGGAGCTGGGGAATGGCCGTGGGCAGCGGGTGCTTTTGGGGACTGGGCAAATACGTGTCTTTGGCTTTAATTGCAGTTGCCACACGCAGTCTCAGAGGGACGGAGCTTCGTGCCTCCAAGCGGTGTGAGAAAGGGAGGAGGTTGTCAGCGAGATTGATGTCTAAGAGCAAGGTCTTATCTAGCGACTCAGGTCAGCGTTTAGCTGTGGTTTTGCAGGTACCGTTTGGTCTGCCTGTGGAACAGGAGGAGTGTTAGGGGTGAACCGAGGAGCAGCGAGGAGGAGTGTGCCATTGACTTCTCACAAGTGCAGGAGTTATTGAATTCCGCTTGTTATCTTACAGCGCCCCAGGCAATGACGGCTGCGCCATCAAATGTTGGAATGGCTTTGGAGCAGGTGAGCACAATGCCACGGCAGATCTGCAGAGCAAGGTGTCGTACGAGGCACCGGCATTGGCCAGCGTGATGCAGATGGCCGGCGGTGTTTCAGTTCTGCCTGGTTTTCTTGCAGATGGTGAAGAGGTCCCCGGTGAGGGCAGGATCCTGCCAGACAGCCGATGGCGTTGAGCTTTTTCCGTCAGGGACGGCTTCAGACCTCCAGCTCTCGGAAAGCTGAGTTGAGGGAGCAGGGCTGGGATGGGAAGAGGGAAGAAGGTTGTGAATAGAAGGGAGGGGTTTAAAGGCAGCGTAGGGGAGAGGGCTGTGCAGGAAGGGTCCCCTTTGGGGCACACAGAGAGGGCTGATTTTCAGCCCAACGCTTGTGCGTGCCGGACAGGGCAGTCCCAGCCAGTGTCTGTGTCGTTGTGTGGTTTACGGAGTCTGTCTGCTGGGTCTCGCACCTTCCTGGGGTCTCGATCTCTTTTTTGCTTTAAAGGCACGCAGGACGTGCCTCGGGCACCATCGGCAGGGTCTCGAATGCCTGTACTCCTCAGTACAGCGCCAGTCGGGCACAGCTTTTCTTGCATGGCAATCTTAAAGCATCCATCGGTCTCATTTCTTGGAAGTTTCTAGTCGGTCATCTTTTGTGGCAGCATTGTTGTCCAAGTAGGCATCCCTGATGATCCGTCACTTGGATCCCCGTTCTGGGACTCGCTTCCACCCATCCTCGATGCCTTTAGGCCTTTAAGCACAGCTTCTTGCACGCGCATCCTCCCAGTTACACAGTATCACAGTATCGTAAGGTTGGAAAAGACCTTTGAGATTGAGTCCAACCTATGACCCAACACCTACACCTACTCCTGCTTGTCAACTACACCACGTCACTAAGTGCCTCATCCAAATTCTCTTTGAACACCTCCAGGGACGGTGACTCCACCACCTCCCCGGGCAGCGCATTCCAATGGCCAGTCACCCTCTCAGTAAAGAACTTCTTCCTAATGTCGAGCCTAAACCTCCCCTGGCGAAGCTTGAGACAATGTCCTCTCGTTCTGTCACCTGAGAGAAGAGACCAACCCCTGCCTGACTACAGCCTCCTTTCAGGCAGTTGTAGAGAGCTATAAGGTCTCCCCTGAGCCTCCTCTTCTCCAGGCTGAACAACCCCAGCTCCCTCAGTCGCTTCTCACAGGGCTTGTGCTCCAGCCCCTTCACCATCCTCGTTGCTCTCCTATGGACGCACTCCACGTCTTTCTCAAACTGAGGGCCCAGAACTGGACACAGTACTCGAGGTGCGGCCTGACCAGTGCCAAGGAGAAGGGAATGATGACCTCCCTAGTCCTGCTGGCCACACTGTGTCTGACACAGGACAAGATACCGCTGGCCTTCTTGGCCACTTGGGCACACTGCTGGCTCATGTTGAGTTTCCTGTCCACCAGCACTCCCAAGTCCCTTTCCACCTGACTGCTCTCCAGCCACTCTGTCCCCAGCCCAGAGCTCTGCATGGGGTTGTTGTGTCCAAAGTGTAGGACCTGGCATTTGGACTTGTTAAACCTCATGCTGTTGGAGTCAGCCCGTCTCTCCAGCCTGCCAAAGTCCCTCTGTAGGGCCCTCCTACCCTCCAGCAGATGGACACTTCCTCCCAGCTTGGTGTCATCTGTGAACTTGCTGATGAAGGACTCGATCCCCTCATCCAGATCATCAATGAAGATATTGAACAGGACCGGGCGCAGCACCAAACCCTGGGGGACACCACTAGTGACCGGCCGCCAGCTGGATGGGACACCATTCACTGCCACCCTTAGGGCTCGGCCACCCAACCAATTCCTAACCCAGCACAGAACATTCCCGTCCAAGCCACGGGCTGACAGCTTCTCCAGGAGTCTACTGTGGGAGACAGCGTCAAAGGCCTTGCTGAAGTCCAGGTACACCCACAGCCTTCCTCTCATCCACCAGGTGAGTCACACGGCCGTAAATGCAGCTCAGGTTGGTCAGGCAGGACCTGCCCCTCCGAAATCCACGCTGGCTGGGCCTGATCTCTCCCTCATTCCTCAGGTGCAGCATGATCACACCCAGGATTATCCGTTCCATAATTTTACCTGGGACCGAGGTCAGGCTGACAGGTCTGTAGTTACCTGGATCGTCCCCTCCCCAGTCCCCTCCCCAAAGTCCCCAGTCCCCTCCCAAGTCCCTGCCCCTCCCAAGTTCCTGCCCCTCCCATGTCCCCAGTCCCCTCCCAAGTCCCTGCCCCTCCAATGTCCCTGCCCCTCCCATGTGCCCAGTCCCCTCCCAAGTCCCTGCCCCTCCCAACTCCCCAATCCCCTTCCAAGTCCCCAGTCCCCTCCCAATTCCCTGTACCCTCCCAATTCCCTGTACCCTCCCAATTCCCTGTACCCTCCCAATTCCTTTTCCCTCCCAAGTCCTCAGTCCCCTCCCAAGTCCCTGTCCCCTCCAAATTCCCTGTCCCTTCCCAAGTCCCTGCCCCTCCCAAGTCCCCAGTCCCCTCCCAAGTCCCTGTCCCCTCCAAATTTCCTGTCCCTTCCCAAGTCCTTGCCCCTGCCATGTCCCCAGTCCCCTCCCAAGTCCTTGCCCCTCCCTAGTTCCTGTCCCTCCCAAGTCTCCAGTCCCCTCCCAATGCCCTGCCCCTCCCATGTCCCCAGTCCCCTCCCAAATCCCTGCCCCTCCCAAGTCCTTGCCCCTTCCAAGTCCCTGCACCTCCCATGTCCCTAGTCCCCTCCCAGGTCCCCCGTCCCCTCCCATGTCCCTGCCCTTCCCAAGTCCCAGAGTCCCCTCCCAAGTCCCAGAGTCCCCTCCCAAGTTCCCTGTCCCCTCCCAAGTCCCCAGCCCCTCCCCAGTCTCTGCCCCTCCCACGTCCCCAGTCCCCTCCCAAGTCCCTGCCCCTCTGAAGTCCCCAGTCCCCTCCCAAGTCCCTGCCCCTCCCAAGTCCCCAGTCCCCTCCCAAGTCCCTGCCCCTCTGAAGTCCCCAGTCCCCTCCCATGTCCCCAGTCCCCTCCCAAGTCCCTGCCCTTCCCAAGTCCCCAGTCACCTCCCATATCCCCAGTCCCCTCCCAAGTCCCAGAGTCCCCTCCCAAGTTCCCTGTCCCCTCCCAAGTCCCCAGTCCCCTCCCCAGTCTCTGCCCCTCCCACGTCCCCAGTCCCCTCCCAAGTCCCTGCCCCTCCGAAGTCCCCAGTCCCCTCCCAAGTCCCCAGTCCCCTCCCAAGTCCCCGCCCCTCCCCAGTCGCCAGTCCCCTCCCAAGTCCCCAGTCCCCTCCCAAGTCCCTGCCCCTCCCAAGTCCCCAGTCCCCTCCCAAGTCCCTGCCCCTCCCATGTCCCCAGTCCCCTCCCATGTCCCTGCCCCTCTCCAGTCCCCTCCCATGTCCCCAGTCCCCTCCCATGTCCCTGCCCCTCCCCGGTCCCCTCCCAATTCCCTGCCCCTCCCATGTCCCCAGTCCCCTCCCTTGTCTCCAGTCCCATCCCCAGTCCCCTCCCAAGTCCCCAGTCCCCTCCCAAGTCCCTGCTCCTCCCCAGTCCCCTCCCAGGTCCCTGCCCCTCCCAAGTCCCCAAGTCCCCTCCCAAGTCCCCAGTCACCCCTGAAATCCCTTCCCCTCCCCAATCCCCTCCCAAGTCCCCAGTCCGCTCCCCAAGTCCCTGCCCCTCCCAAGTCCCTGCCCCTCCCAAGTCCCAGAGTCCCCTCCCAACTCCCTGCCCCTCCCAAGTCCCTGCCCCTCCATAGTCCCCAATCCTCTCCCAAGTTCCTGCCCCTCCCAAGTCCCCAGTCCACCCTCACGGCATTCGGGTACGTGGCTTTCTCGTGGCTTGTCGCTGCTAATGACAGTTGATGTCGCTGGCGGCTGTGGCTGGAGTGTTTTCCGCTTCAACGTAGCAGGCGATGGCATCGTGTTTAGGGAATGCCGGATCAAGAGGACGGCGTTGGGCTGAAATGTACTTCACCAGCCGAACCCGTGCCAAGGGAAGCGTTGCTTTTAATGTGAGGAGCAAACTTGTTCTTTCTTGGAGAGTGAAGCCTGCGTACAGCAACCGTGCGCGCAGGCCGGCAGTGAGCTGCGAGCTTTCCTGAGCGATACGTGACTAACGTTGTGGTAGTAAGCAGGGAAGCGTATCTTGGTCTCTAACGTGGGACCCGTCCGGTAAATCAGGTTAAGTTCCAAGATGTTGTTAAGTCGTGTAGGAAGAAAATGAGGGAGGCGAAAGCCCAGCTGGAGCTCAAATTGGCCACTTCTGTGAAGGATAATAAGAAGTGTTTTTACAAATACGTTAATGGCAGAAGGAAGGGCAGCGACGACCTCCGCTCCTTATTGGATGTGGAGGGAAGTAGAGTAGCTGAAGATGAGGAAAAGGCTGAGGCACTTAACGCCTTCTTTCCCTCCGTTTTCAACAGTAAGGCAGATTGTTCGCTGGACTGCTGGTCTTGTGAAGGGGTAGATGGGGTCAGGGCACGATAGAGCCCCCCTGCAGTCCAGGAGGAAGAAGTCAGAGACCTGCTGAGCCACTTGCGTCCTCATAAATCTATGGGGCCGGGTGGGATCCATCCTAGGGCGATGAGAGAGCTGGCACACGAGCTGGCTAAGGCGCGTTGCCAGGCATGTGCGTGTTAGAGCGTGAAACCTGCTGGTTTATAGCTTGGGCCGTTCTGATTGGGAGGCGCTTCCCTGGCAAATGGCTTGCTGCAAGCCGGTTTCTTCGACCTTCTTCTCTTGGCTGGGATCGCATCATCTCCGAACCGCTCCAGCGTGGCCCGCGGAACTCGGTGTGGACTGAGGGCTCTGCCGGACTGGAGGGCAAAAGCTGCAGCTGGCAGCAGAACTAAGTACAGTCGTTCAGCTGGTGACTCGCTGGAAGGAACTGTTGGGATGCGGCCTGGGGAGAAAATGTTGCTGATTTTATTTTATTTTTTTTTTTTTTTTTTTTTCAGATTCAGAAATACCTCGGCTTCTCGCAGCGTCACCTTTTCCGGATGACACCTTCCGGTCCCCTGTGCAGCCAGAGCCTGAACCTGGAGCTGCCCAAACAGTTGTTCATTTGAACTGTTGACGTGGATCTTGCCTGCAAACCTGGAAGCGTTGCGTGTGTTCTCAGCCCGGTTCACAGCGGCCGTGCTTGTAGAAGCGTTTTGCACCCTACAGTCCTCTCGCTGCCCTTTTCCTGTAAACCTGGCTGGTGGAGCACGTTTTAACAGTAACGCTGTGCCTGGGCTGCTTTTCCGTGTGAAACCTTCACGCGAACGTCATTTAGAGGATCTTAAGTGTAAAGAGTTCATATTGGGTAAGATTCAGTTTGGGTCTCTTTCTCTCTTTTCTTATGTACGTGTGACAGAAAAAACCCCATTAAAATAAATCGCGTTCTCTCTGGGCTATTTTTGAACTTGGCGCAAAGACACTGCTTTACATGTTGCGAGTTTTCACGTTCTGTGTGGATTCCTTTCAATATATTCTGCTTCAATTTCAAAGGCGTGTGTTGGTGAAACACAACTGATAAATGAGCCAGCCATGACTTGGTGCATCAAATGTGAAGCAATTTACTGGATGCCTGGCTAGCTGAGTGGTTTAATACCCTGGCAGGAGGAGTGGGACACCCGATTCAAAATGTTATTGTACATATGTTTATTGCTTTTTCCATGTGTGTTTATTGCATCCCTCGGTAAATTACTTTGTACTACACCTCTCAAGCCTAAATGCACACTTTCAGCTTTCCCAGCCCTAGTGGAAGTCCTGTCCTTAGTGAGCGGATGGAATGTGGGAATATAATGGCCTGCATCAGGAATAGTGTGGCCAGCAGGACTAGAGAGGTCATCATCCCCTTATACTCGGCACTGGTAAGGCTGCACGTCAAGTACTGTGTCCAGTTCTGGGCCCCTCGGTTTGAGAAAAATGTTGAGATGCTGGGGTGCGTCCACAGGAGAGCGACGAGGATGGGGAAGGGGCTGGAGCACAAGCCCTGTGAGGAGCAACTGAGGGAGCTGGGGTTGTTCAGCCTGGAGAAGAGGAGGCTCAGGGGAGACCTTATAGCTCTCTACAACTGCCTGAAAGGAGGCTGTAGTCAGGCAGGGGTTGGTCTCTTCTCTCAGGTGACAGAACGAGAGGACATTGTCTCAAGCTTCGCCAGGGGAGGTTTAGGCTTGACATTAGGAAGAAGTTCTTTACTGAAAGGGCGATTGGCCATCGGAATGCGCTGCCCGGGAAGGTGGTGGAGTCACCGTCCCTAGAGGTGTTTAAAGAAAGATTGGATGAGGCACATAGTGATAGGATGTAGTTGACAAGTAGGAGTAGGAGTAGGTGTTGGGTCATAGGTTGGACTCAATGATCTCAAAGGTCTTTTCCAACCTTATGATGCTGTGATACTGTGATAGTGCAAGATTGCCGAGGAGGCTGTGATGTAGGAAAACACATATATCCAACTAATTGTTGTTTAGCCTTCTGTGTTTGACAAGCAGAGCTTTTATGTTTACATAACGTAGGCCTGTGAAACTTGAGGCCTTATAACATATTCAGATTCCAGCTTTAGTTTGGGAAAGATCAAAAGACTCTTCTCTACCTTGATAAACAGGGGAAAAACCAGCAGTTTGTATTATTTAATCCCTGGCTGGTTTTAGCAGCAGGGAACCGGAGAGAGGGTTTTGTCATTTCTCACATGCTACACAAAGGTGAGAACAGCTTTCTACAGCGAGAGCAACTACTTCCTGATGGAGAGCATTCTGCACATGCAAGACAGCTGCGTGGTACCACTGCAGCTCCCACTAGTTTTGGTCTCATTATTTCATTGAGTAAGGTGGTGTTTCTTAACACGTGGCTTTATAAGATTCCCGTCCTTGGGTTTTTTTCTAAGTTTCTGCTCAGAGAAGTGTCGGTGGCAAGATCAATGCGTGTTGATCTCCTCAGGATGTCTCAAGTCACAGAGCTTTATTGTGTTTACTTTTTTTCCTCCTCTATAACTCAGAGGCATGGGACCCCAGCTGAGTTTCTTTATGTGCTTGGGATTCGCAGGACCCTGCAATCAGAGCCTGACTAATGATATTACAGCAGTGATCACAGTTGCTTCCGTCGTAGGAAGGGGTGCAACTCAGCTGACATCAGCAATGATTGTGTCTGTAGACTTTTCTTTCAGGTCTAGGATCTGCTTTTATTTTTAGCTTCTCTGATAGTTTTATTGGACTTTCCAGCCTTGACTTTTTAGCACTATGACTACACTTAACCCATATCTGCACGCGATGGTAAGACAATATGCTTATGTAAAGCCCATTATATCAAACTGTTATTGGTATACTTCCAAGCATTCTATCTCAGTGAGTAGAATATGGAATGGATCTTTGAAACTGGACAGGTTTTTAACAAGGAAAATTGGCTATTTATCGGCTTGATAATGTATGTGCTATTAACTTACATAATTTAAATCAAGCTTGGCTCTTTTAATGATATATCCACTTTCAGAAAACCAGGAACGTGTTATATTTAGGATTAATTTCTCATTGCCCATTGTAAGTAGATGCTAAACTTGGAATTAAAAGAGTGGATCTTGTTAAAAAGCATCTGAAAGTAATAATTGCATTGGCTAAATCTGTGCCACACTTGTGCTAACCAATTTGGTACAGGTGAAGAGGCTTGCCCCTTAAAAGGCCTGATTTAAAGCTGCTTCTCACCTGCTGCTGCAGGATTAGATGAAGTCGGGGGTCAGAGCAGTCTTCATTTCTTTGCTTTGTTCTGGGGAGTTGCGTGTTCTCCTTCGTGGTGCATTTGAGCTGACTGTGATCATTTCTTCTGTAAGTGTAAGATAATAATTTTACTTGTGGGTTTACTTTTAAATCTTAAAGCAAAATTGGTTTGGAATGTGACAACTTCTGAGATGTGTTACCGCAAATATTTGCAGTCAATACTGTCTTGTCTTTCTTTGTTCTTGTTTTATTATTAGAGGTAGGGATGGTTTTGTTTAGTTTTTTATTCTTGTTAATCCATAGGGGCACAAAGGATTTAAGCTCAATTTAAATGAGATTTCCAGTGTAGTTCTAGTGATAGCTGTTAATGAACTTCCCAGAGCTCGTTTGTTTAAACTTGTTTTTGTTTGAGAAGCAGTTAAACATTGTATCGTCCCAGAGGATGCTGGGGGAGGAGAGGAGGATTTCTGCCCTGGTTTGTCCGTTTCTGTTGGCTTTTTTTAACTCCTGCTTAGAATTTGAAAATGTTTTGAGTACTGAAAATGTAAGAGATTGTAAAATCTAGTGCCTATTTATGTGAAACTACATTTTTATATTATTTTTTAGAGAATGTTTTGATTTGTGTGTTACCGTTCCAAATAGATTTATGTAGAAAATATTGTGTAAAAACCAATGAACAGTGAGCCGTTGCAGAGGAATTAAGGTTGTTCAGATGGGGTGAATTAATCTCGTCCAGAGACACTGCTTTTTGTTCAAGTAAGCAAAATAAAAGCTGAATAATGCTCTTCCTCTCTAGGTTGTGTGCTGTTATGTGTTCCATAACTTCCATTATGGCATTTCCAATGGTGTGTTTTCACTTTAGGAAAACAGATGATTTAATATGCACTTGTATCCAAATACTTTCTGGTTTTCTGATAGTACTCTTGGGATAAAATCTGAGTAGTTCCTTTATAGTTTTCAGCATTTCCATTTTATATATCTCATTACATGAAATTTCAGAGTGTGATGCAGAACAAAATTGCTGCAATTTTGCAGTAAGTACCATTCAGTCGTAATTTGGTATTTACCAACCCTAGAAGTTGTCCCAAAATCATCATGTGTGATTTGGCAGAGTTTAATAAAATTTGCCATCTATTCCATAAAGGCATTTAATGGAGCAGGGTGAACTATTTTTCACCTTGTGCTGCAGTGAGGTTTTTTGCAAGTTAACACAGAGGCCACTGCTGGGCCCGTTTCACTTTACATCTCTGCTCGAGTTGCTGCGTATCGTAAATCAGGTTGAAAACATCCTCCATTTGGCTCTGCCTCCTGCGATCCATTTCATGCTGGGAGTAACATGAGCAGTTGTATGATGGTGGGAATTTCAAGAGGAAATGGGGGCTATTACACGCACAAAACCCCTTGTGATGAAACACAAAGCTGTTAGGACTGATTCACAAGAATCATTTTTTCTGCTGCGCAAGCACTCAGAGGGCTGAGTGTGAAAGCTAGAGAGAGGCTACTGAAACATCAACTCAGATATTGATGGTCAGCAGCAGGGCAAGACTAAAATCCAAATTTACACCTAGCTTAGAATTTCTTAGGTAGTTCAACAAAACTGGAATTTTTAGGGGTTTGATTCTGGCTCTGATTTCAAGCCATCTTCTGTTGTAAACAAACTGCCTATGCTAAAACTAGGAAATTAGTTTTTTAATTTCCTTCCAAATGTTTAGAGTGCTCCGAGTTTGATTTGTGGATATTAACATCTGTGACAGTACTTCTCTAAGGAATGAATTATTCATGAATGTCAGGTTCCAATGCACACATCCGTAACCTGCTGTAAAGTGCTAGGTAGAGGGAGGTGGCACATAAAGCTCATTTCTTAGCTGGCCCATAAACACAAACATGGGAAGGCACAGAGCAGTCCTTCAACCTGTCTGCTTGCAGGCCTAGGTAAAGCTGTAGTTCCTTACCCCACATCTTACTCCCAGCTAATGTTTTTGGGGCTTTCAAAGACAGTTGAAACTTGCGTTAAAAATCCCTGCATTGTCCCTAGGAGGTGTTGGTGTATAACTTGTGCACTGAGCTCCCGTGAGTGAGTGCACCGAAGCAGTAGTTGCACCGTGCCAGGAGAACTTCCCTTGTGCTTTGCAGCAGTCGACAAAGGCTGTAGAAGTATAACTCTCCCCTCTGTTCCTCCTTTAGTTCTGTGACAACTGAAATCAATCTTTCCTTTTCAGCCAGTCCTTTGAGAAGCTCATAGAAATTAGGTGAACAAACAGGCAATGGCTATGTTTGGATTTGTATAGCTCCCAGTGCATGGATTTCTCACCTTTCAACATAAAACTGTGCAATTCCAAATATCGAGTTAGGTTTTGAAAGAAGAAGTAACCTAATAATAAAACTGAGAAAAACAGTGCCTGTCTGGGCAATGCCTACTTGTTTGTTTTCTGGTTAAATATTTTAATCTCGATATGATTTTTATAAATGGGTCCAGGAAGGCTGAAGAATTGTAAACAGGAACCACATACTACAAAATCTTAAATTATAGGGTGTTTTTTTTCCTTTTAAACATGCTGCAGGTCTTATAAATTTCATAGCACTTCTCACTACTATTTAGCAATTCAGAACTATGTGTGTAGTAAGATGTACGAGGTATGAGAGATTATATTTGGGTAAGATTTACTTCTCAGCAAAATTTTAGTTTCTTGGATTAACCAATCGCCAATGAGCTCGCTTGGGGATACGTATGCAAGCCGAGTGCTCTGGTACCTGTCATAAAGCATAATAAAACTACTATGTTATGCTCAGAAGTGCAAGTGTAGCAGCATGTAAACCCCTAATAACAGAATTTTACTTTAACATTGTCCTCTTTAATTGTCACGTATTTAAGATGTTGGGCCAGACCCACACTTGTAGACATCTGTGTAGCTCCACTGAAGTTAATGAGGCTTTCCTTTGATTCATGGCATCTCAATGCGTGTGTGTGCCTGAGCTGGAAACGTGCTTCACTCCAAGAGCAGCTCATGTTCCCTGTTTGTGCGGTTAGGACTGTGTTTTATGGGAGTGTCTGGAGCTTACTAATTATAAGTTGCAATGCGGTTGGATGTTTTCCATTAATAAAATAATTCATCTATCTTGAGTTAAATGAACTCAAGTGCCAAAGCTTAAGGAATCGATTAACTCAGAGTAAAGATATTGCCATATTTAAGAGAACACTGGTAGCTTTTCTTTATACTTGTGCTCTTCATCTTCCTGTGTTAGCTACAAAAACTCTTATTCACATGCGTGGATGTGTTTTCAAAACTGTTCATTCATATTTCCTCAAATACACCTGTACCTTTACTTCTTACATTGTCAGTTCAACAAGCATAGATATTTATTTTATTACCTTTAAATTCAGTTTTCCATGAAGTAAAAAAAATCTCTTATTCTTCATTCTGAAAACTTAAAGAAGAATTCAATGTCTTTTGTACCTCAAGAAAGGTAACTTCTATGTGCCCTCAATACGTGTAGGAAGCACGCTCATTTGTTAGCTTTTGACAGGTCAACTATTTGTACAAAGCATTAGTGCAACAATTCTGACGTAGTCTAACTTCAGCGTGCTTTTCAGGTAATGAGATTTTTATCCCTTGCGAATATCGCAGTATCATAAGGTTGGAAGAGACCTCTGAGATCGAGTCCAACTTATGACCCAACCTACACCTACTCCTACTTGTCAACTACACCATGGCACTAAGTGCCTCATCCAATCTTTTCTTAAACACCTCCAGGGACAGTGACTCCACCACCTCCCCAGGCAGCGCATTCCGATGGCCAATCACCCTTTCAGTCAAGAATTCTTTCCTAATGTCAAGCCTAAACTTCCCCTGGCAAAGCTTGAGACCATGTCCTCTTGCTCTGTCACCGGTCACCCGAGAAAAGAGACCAACCCCTACATGACTACACCCTCCTTTTATGCAGTTGTAGAGAGCAATACGGTCTCTCCCGAGCCTCCTCTTCTCCAGCCTAAACAACCCCAGCTCCCTCAGTCGCTCTTCACAGGCCTTGTGCTCCAGCCCCTTCCCCATCCTCGTCGCTCTCCTGTGGATACACTGCAGCATCTCGACATCTTTCTCAAACCAAGGGGCCCAGAACAGGATACTCAAGGTGCAGCCCGACCTGTGCTGAGTATAAGGGGATGGTAATTTCTCTAGATGTACTGGCCACACTATTGCCGATGCAGGCCAATGCAAACCAAAATTGCAAAGCTCGTTCAGGCAATTTCTCCCACTCCTGTTTCTCTCTGTTTTGTAGCAGGCTCTACAGTGGTCAGGTAACGGTGGAAAACCCTGGAATGTATTTTCTCCGGTACCCGAGGGTTCCCAACACTTCCTTTAGTCCCGTTAGAGAGCAAGGGCCTCGTTTATCCTTTATTTCTTTTCATGAATCCGGTGGGAGAGATCTAGTGCCCTGGGTTTGCCCTATTCCTACAAATGTCACTTCTTGTGCCTGCCCTTGTATTTTTGAGGGAGGGATTTCCTGTCCTAGGTTTTGTAATTCATCTATTACCCTTGTCATTTGCTCTCAAACAGATTCTTGCACGTTTCCCACTACTAATATGTCATTGATATATTGGTAAATTGTTATTCCCAGATTTACACCTGATTGGGCTCATGTTTTTGTAAGGGCATTATGAGCTATCATAGGTGAACGTTGATAGCCTCGTGGTTGTCAGTTACAGGTATATTGGATGCCCTTAAATGTAAATGCAAACGGCTTTTCTCCTTGACCTGGAGAGGAACCGTGAAAAAAAATAAATGTATTTTTACATCTACGACTGCCATCCGACTACGGTTTTGACTTTGAATCCGAGTAATCATTTCAGTGATATTCAGGACAGCGGCTGTAAGAGGCTCGGTTTTAGCATTTAGCTTCCTAGTGTCTACCGTTAGCCTCGAGGTCCCTTTGGGCTTTTCCACTGGCCAAATGGAGGAGTTACCGGGTGAATGCGTTCAGGATATTATTTTCTGGGATTCCACAAATGAGGTTACATCACTGATACCTGCTAATCTGGCTGTGGGTAAAGGCTAATGTTTCAAGTTACAGACTGTGGAAGAGGGTGATACAATGGCTGTTTCTAATTATCTACTTTGTGCCTGTGGTTTTGGAGGCCACTGAGCAAAACTCCATACGGTTCCACTAGGGAGTTTCCAACACTGGCCCTTTGATAGACTGAACGCCAAAATATTCATTTTGATTAAGTCCAAGACTAAAAATCATGCCACAGGAGCTCGAACACCCCCAGGGAGGGTTATTTTAGTCACCGTGGTGGGGGAGACTTTTTTTTTTTTTTAACACCCTCTGTTCTAGAAAACTTAATAATTAGATTTCCTCGTTTTAATTCTAATAAAGCCGTGGCGTGGGTCGTTATGACTGACATCTGGGTCCTAGTGTCTATTAAAAATTCAAAAGGTAGTTGTCGCTCGCCCACCGGTAAAATGACAGCAGGTTCAAAAAGGATCAGGTAGCCGTTGGATATTCATTACCTGGGCGCAAGGCTGCCCCAACAACTTTCCAGGGGTCTCTTGTTTTTTGACATAGCATCTTCTAACCGGATGAGATCTCATTCGGTTGGTACTGGCAGTGGAGCCTCAGGGAATGGGGACCAAACCTTATTGGCTCACTAATGTCACTAATTGTTGCAAATTTGTTGTCGATACCCCATATAACAAGCTTTTTTGGGGATTCCTAATTCTAGCGCCCTTTTTGACAACTTATTTCCTTTGGAATCAAAGGTGGGTCTATCTGGGATTCTTCTTCCTATGCTCTGATCCTCTTTTGCCCATTCACTGCTTTAGGATTAACGGATTCTCTAGGGTTTTGGTCTTGTAAGGTCCACCCCACCCATCTCGCTTAACCGATTGTATCTCAGACTGTGTCCAGGTATAGGGTTCGCCCATCTGGGCTCGCCTGGTCCTTAACTTCTCCTGAACGGAGGCTAAAAACGTATTTAGGCTGTCTTGTAGTCCTCAAGTCGGTGAGGTGAATCGGTCAAAGTGCACAGGAGCCGTAGCAGGAGATTCAGCTACTCTCCCTGCATTCTCTGTGGCCTGTGTGCATGCAGCCTTTTGTACAGAGGCTGTTAAATCTGAAAGCCCGTCAGTTGTAATTGCCAAAGGTTCCCCTTTTCCTTATGGGTTTAATCCGGAAGGCCAACGTGTTACTTGTGCAGTTATAGAGCAATTCCAGTTATCTGGCACTAGGGCTGAAAGGACTCCCAGGCCATAGTACCCCTCTGCCTCAGATGAATTTAGCAGAACTTGGGTCCCTCCCAACGATACTCACCCTAAATATTCTACTTGCAATTCTGAGGGCTGCCATGGATATATCTCTCGGATCTTGGTTCGTTCCACAGCAAAGTAGCCTGCAGGTGGTTACAGAATGGGTATTTTCAGGGCCTTTTTGTTTCTTCCATTTTAATTGGAGCTCAGCGGTTGAGCTTTTCCCCAGTTCTCAAGGAGGCGGTTTGGGTCTAAAGTTCCTTTGTTCCCACTAGAGTCCCAAATAATTGCCCTCCTATGTCTTGGGATTGCAACGCCAGCTTTACTTCTGATTCCTCGTATTATTTTTTGTGAGAGGCATTTAGGTTTACAGCAAACCTAGTTTTTCCTGGCATCGCGTCTCTTAATACTCAGTGTCCATTAACCTCAATTTGTACTCCTCTGTCTCTTGTTTCACCTCTTCTGGTTCTCACGGACCTGTTACCCCACGTCTGTTCTGCAGCATTTGTGGTGACTTATGGTCATCGAGGGCAGGGGGAGAGTGTAATCTTAGATATTTGTATGTCTTTTATGCCCATGTAATTATTTTAATCATTAGTATTATAGTACCATAATGTCATTAAAGTTGCAGCTTTAGTTTCCACTCTGCGAGCCTTTCTACGCTTGTTTTCATTACCCCTTCACCTGAGGGTGGGGCACGGTGATTTTGGGAACCTGGCTGTGTGGCTTTAGTTGCCAAAATTAGTCAAGTCAGAGATAAACTTTGATGATAGACATAGCTGTAGTAAATGAGCACATACCCGTGTTTCTGGTAAGGGTCCGCCTCTCCACTCGATGTTGTCCTTGTAAATGCAAGGCAAATGAGAACTCCGCAGCTGGTCCTATTTATCCCTTTGTGGGGTTTTCCACGCCCCACTCCCAGGTGGTGGGCAGGGAGGCCCAGGGGTTTAAAAGCCTCAGGCCTTTCATCTGGGGTTCATTCAGTTTCTGGTCTTTCTTGAGATCAGTGTTTTTCTATTTTTTTTCAGTTCATTGTAGCCTGTTGAATAGGCTAAGTTGTTTTAGGTTTTTTGGGGTTTTTTTTTAGTTTAGAAAAGTAGAGGAGTCTGTTAGGTGCAAGAGTTTTGTACTGAGTCAAGGCTAAGCAGCACATGTATTAGAAAATACAATTATTTTATGTAGGAGGTGTATGTTTTTTTTTAGGTCAGTAATTTTATACTAGGTGTCCAGCCACGGTAAGATATGTTAATAGTTCATACTTTTTTTAGGTATTGTATTAGGTGCTTTCTATTTGCTTGGATTTCTTGGCTATGGGGTAACCTGCTGCTGTTACTCAATATCCATAGAACAATATGTTGTTCCCAGAGGCTTTATGCTTTGTAACGGGCACCCTTCAGATCATAGGAATTGAAAGTCAGCTTACCCTGTCAGACTGTAGCAGGCACCACAGTCTTTAGGATGATAGAAGGTAAGAAGGGCAGTTAAAATGCAGGGAAGGGCTCGGAAGCGCAGCTTGTGAGAAAGGTCACAGAAGGATTGAGAAGCACAAGTACAGGACAGGAGCTGTTAGGAAGGAGCGGGGATTTTTATCTGACAACTCCTGAATAGAGAAGGACTTTCTAACACTCTGGGACTAGGATGCAGTTTAGGAAAGGGAGACGGGTTCATCAGTTTCTTGAGGATGGCTTTGGCCTCTGAAAGCCGAGTCAAGGGATGAGGCTGGGATGGGGCTTGGCAAAGGAGAGAAGACTGGGAACGGCAGAGAGGAGTTTTAAAGGTGGTGTAGGGAAAAGTGCAACGTAGGAAGAGTCCCCATTGGGTCGGTATAGGGAGCGGGGTTCTCTTCAGCATGAAGCAATCAGGTGCGGGGCAGAGCAGTTCCAGCCTGTGTCTGTTGTTTGGCTGTTTGTCTGTCTGCTGTGTCTTAGAGCTTTCTTGGGTCTTTATTGTCTTTGTGATCAAAGGATGCTGCGTGTTCCTCAGGTAACATCCACAGGGATGCTTATAGTTATTGGCACAGTGCCAGTTGTTTTTCTTGAATCGCATGGTTGAGTCTTAGTTTGGTTTTAGTTTACAGTCATCTCTTGTGGCAGTATTGCTGTCAGTGCCAGCGCCCCTGCTCTCCAGTCATTCATCTTTGTGCATCGGGATGTCTTCTCTGTGTTATCTCAGTTTTAGATCTTGAAAACGGGCTTCTTGTGCATACCTCAGCTCAGTTTTGGCTGTTTCTTGTTTACAAGCCATGACACTTATCTTTGGCCTTGCTACGCAGCCTGCTTACCTTACCCTCGTGGACCTGTAGATCCTCTTGCCAGACCGTGCCTCCAGTCCAGGAGTCGTTCTTATCGCTGACTTCTCTCATCATTTGAGTTGCACTGTTTAATGTTCTGTGTAGTGCCAGTCTGTGTGTGTGCGGCTCGGCACTGCTCTGCCTGACGGTGTAGAATCAGGGCTAGGTGGAAGAGCGGTAAGAGTATGTAGTTATTAGGATGATATGCTGAGGCCGTTTACGTGAAGTTGCTCAGTCTTCTTGGATCCAGTACATCCGCAGGTTGCAAGGGAAGTCATTTCAACAGTGTTTTATGGGAGTGTCTGGAGCTACGTGGGAGGTGCTGATGAGCAGTAGGAAGCAGACTGACTCTCAAAGGTGTGAAGACCCATATGTACAAGCGTTGAAGTATGGCGCTTTATTTCTATGGCTGGCTGTAGTTGGAATCTAGACAGAGTTCCTAAATGGGAGCGAGAGCACAGGAATTGTTCAGTTATTGATTAGCATCTGATCAATGTATTTGGTTTTGTTTTCAGATGCAAAGAGATGAGCTGGGCACCAAAGGGTGACAGAAGGGAGCGCAGCAATAAGAAGGTGACTCGGCCCACAGTATCGGAGGGAAGATGTGATCGGTGGCCACGTGGGAGCTTGTAGGTTGAGGTTTTGTATTTTGAAGGAGTGAAGCAATGTGTAAAGAAGAATATTGACACCGGAGCCTACTCAAGAAAGGACAGCGACGGCGAGTGGGCCGAAGTAGCAGTTTGCTCGGGAGTTGTGTTGCCTGTGAAGCTATAAGCGTTTTATGCTTTTTCTGTATTACAGGTGACGTGCAAACCTCACCACAGCAGCACGAGGTGATGGAGTCCTGGCAGACGAGCGGTCAAAGCTACAGAGCAGGAGCTGGGGAATCACCGTGGGCAGCGGGTGGTTTTCAGATACTGTCTAAACATGTGCCTTTTTCCTTTAATTGCAGTTGCCGCACGCAGTCTCAGAGGCATGAAGTTTCGTGCCTCCAAGCGGTATGAGAAGGGGAGGAGGTTGTCAGTGAGATTGGTGTCTAAGAGCAAGGTCTTATCTCACAGCTCAGGTGAGCGTTTATCTTTGTTTTTGCAGATGATGTTTGGGCTGCCTGTGGAACAGGAGGAGTGTTGGGGATGAACCGAATAGTAGTGAGGAGGAGCGTGGTATTGACTTCTCACAAGTGCAAGAGTAGTTTAATTCCTCTTGTCAACTTAAAGTGCCCCAGGTAATGACGGCTGCAGCATCGAACATTCGAGCAGGTGAGCACAATGCCACGGCAGTTTTGCAGAGCAAGGTGTTGTGCAAGGCACTGGCATTGGCCAGCGCGATGCAGAAGGTCGCTGGTGTTTCTGTTGTCTCTGATTTTCTTGCAGATGGTGAAGAAGTCCCCGGTGAGGGCAGGATCCTCCCAGACAGCTGACGGCGTTGAGCTTTTTCTGTTGGGGATGGCTTCAGACCTCCGGCTCTCTGAAAGCTAAGTTGAGGGAGCAGGGCTGGCACGGGGATGAGAAGAAGGAAGAAGCTTGACAATAGAATGGAGGTGTTTTAAAGGTCCATAGTGGAGAGGGCTGTGCAGGAAGGGTCCCCTTGGGGCAGATAGAGAGCGGATTGCTTTTCAGCCTGATGCTAGCACATGCCGGGCAGGGCAGTCCCAGCCTGTGTCTGTGTCACTGTGTGGTTTACGTAGTTCGTCTGCTGTGCCTCGGACCTTCCTCGGGTCTCAATCTCCTCTTTGCTTTAAAGGCGTGCAGGATGTTACTTGGGCACCATTTGTAGGGTCTTGAATGCCTGTACTCCATCAGTAAGGTGCCAATTGGGTACCGCTTTTCTTGCGTGGCAATCTTGGTGTGGATTGGCCGCATCTCTTGGAAGATTCCGATCAGTCTGCCTTTGCAGAGGTCTCGTAGCCCATGTCAGCATCTCTGACTTGTCATCCGCTTCCTCGGATCCCCGTTCTGGGAATCTTTGTCTTCAGGCCTTTAAGCAAGGCTTCTTACAAATGCATCATCCCATTTGCGACTGCATCTGTCTGTACTGGCCCACAGTCTTCCACTTTTGCAGGGCTGCTGTAAATTGTTCCTTGCGGCCTCCTAGCTCTTGTTGCCTGATGGTGTCTCTTGTGCAGGAATTGTTCCTTTTGTCTCTGGTGGTTGTCGTAGGTCTTGTGCCCAGTGTTGGTCTGTGTGTGTCTGGGTGGATGGAGCTGCTCTGCCTGTAGCACAGAAGCAATAGTCAGTGGAAGAATAACGGTGCTGTCCTATGGTTTTATATGTCTACAGTCTTAGAGTTTGAAGGGCTGTTTGGTCCGTTACAGGCCAAGTAGCTGTACATGTAGCAGATGGAGAGAGTCATTTCCTTGGGGTTATGCAGCCGCTGAAGGGTTGACGGCAATTGCCTGGGAGAAGCCACTTTGAGTGATAGTAGAGCAGTTTATATCCCTGGGGCCTTATAGCTGGTACGCTTGGGTGTTATTGTTTGATTTCAGTGGGGTTTGCCTATTTTTCTGTCTGGCTGTAGTGTGAAATAGAGGTGATGTTCCTAAATGGCAGGAAGATGTCTGGAATTGTTAAACCATCAAACGGCATTGTGGCGACTTGTCTGATGTTGTTTCTTCAGATTGAGAGGGAGGAGCTGCACACCAGAGGCTGATGACAGGAGAAGTGAGAAGACCTTCGTAGCAAGGTGGGCTGGCTGCGGTGCAGGTGGGAATATGTGACTGGCACTTATATACAAGCTAATGTGGTTTTTTTGTTTGTTTTTACTGTGAAGGCCGCAGAGCCCTGAGCAAAGCAGAATGTGGAAATGGCAGCTGACTCGGGCAAGAAGAGCGATGGTGAGTTACCTGGAGTAGCGGTTATTGTTTAGGAGTCTTATCGTCCATGAAGTTACAAGGATCCCTTGGTGTTTGTGTGTTACAGGTGATGTGGAAGCCTCAACCCGGCAGTGTGAGATGACAGAGGCCCGAGAGGCTGAATGAAAAAGTAAGGAAGGAGGAGCTGGGGAATCACTGTGGGTGGCCTGTGCTTTTGGGTGCTACCTGAGCATTAATCTGTGGCTTTAATAGCAGGTGCTGCATGGCTCCAAGGGGTGCAGCTTCGTGCCTATGAGTGTTCTGAGAAGGTGAGTAGGTTGGTGGTGGGTTGGTGTTGAAGAGCAAAACATTGTCCGGCAACTTTGCCGAGCATTTGCCTTTAATTTTGCAGGTGCCATATGGGCCACCTTTGGAAGGGGAAGAGTGTTTGTGGTGAGCTGGGTAGTAGAGCGAAGGAGCGTGGGATTCATTTCCCACCTGCACAAGGGTAAATTTTAGGTCTATTGTTCCCTCAGGCACCCTGGGTTGGGCAATGACAGCTGCAGTATCTGAGCAGGTGGGTGGAAGGCTGTGGCAATTCTGCAGAGCAAGTTGTCATCTGAGACACTGGCATTGGCCAGCATGTTGCAGACTAGCAGAGTTTGTCCTGTCTGGTTTTCTTGCAGATGGTGAAGAGGTCTCCCGTGAGGACAGGATCCTCTCAGACAGCTGATGTGTGTTGAGGTTTTCCTGTCAAGGATGGCTTCAGACCTCTGGCTCTCTGAAAGCTAAGTTGAGGGAACAGGGCTGGAATGCGGTTGGGAAGAGGGAAGAAAGTTGTGAATAGAAAGGAAGGGTTTAAAAGGTCTGTGGTGGAGGGGGCTGTGTAGGAAGGGTCCCCTTGGGGCAGATGGACAGCAGATTGATTTTTTTCAGCCCAAATATAGCATGGGCAGGGCAGTCCCAGCCTGTGTCTGCTTTGTCGTGTGGTTTGTGTAGTCTGTCTGCTGTGTCTAGGACCTTCCTCGGATCTTGATCTCCTCTGCTTTAAAGGCATGCAGCATGTGCCTCAGGCACCATCGGTAGTGTCTTCATGCCTGTACTCATCAGTAGAGTGCCCACTGGGTGCCACTTTTCTTGCGTGGCAATCTTAAAGCGTGCATCCATGTCTTCTCTTGGAAGTTTCTAGTTGGTCATCTTCTGCGGTGGCATTGTTGCCCAAGTAGGCATCCCTGCCAGTTACTCCATCATTGTCTCGGATGCCCCTTCTGGGACTTACTTCCATGCATCCTCTACGTCTTTAGGCCATTAAGTGATGCTTCTTTCACGTGCATCCTCCCAGTTGCGGCCACATCTCCCTGTAACGGGACACGGTCTTCACTTTTGTGTGGCTGCTGTAGATTCTTTCTTACAGCCCCTTCGATCTCGTTGCCCGATGGCATCTCTGGAGTGGGAGTTGTTCTTACAGAGTTTTGTCTCTGGTTGTTGTGTCATTGGTCTTGTGTGCAGTGTCGGTCTGTCCGTGTCTGTGTGCGGTTGGAGCTGCTCTGCCCCAGGCATAGAAGGAATGGAATTGGCTAGAAGAATAAGAGTAAGATTCTATGCCTTCTAAGTTGATAAGCCCAGGCCTTGTAGGCAAAGGCCGTAGGGTCCATTACAGAACCAGCAGCCGTACAATAAGCAGGTGGTGGGAGTATGTAGAGTTATTTAGATGTAGAGAGGATGAGCAAAGGTGTGTGTGGTAAAGTGCTTGAGCGAGGAAAGGGGAACAGTTCAAATTCCAAGGCTGTTACCGCTGGTACGCATGGGGCATAGCATTTGGGTTGGGTTGGGTCTTATTCTGCCTTGCTGTAGTGTATAACAGAGATGGTGTTCCCACATGGAAATGAGATGCTCAGAGTTGTTAAGGTATCGCTGAGCATCAGGGAGACCTGTTTGTGTTTTTTCAGATGCAGAGGAAGGAGCCCCACAGGAAGTGCTGACGATGGAGAGGTGGGTATGGTGCCATAGCAAGGTGGGTCGGCTGTGCTGTCGGTGTGAAGATGTGACTGGATAACTAAGTTTAGGTTGGGTTTTTTTCTTACTTTGAAGGTGCAGAGCAATGAGTGAAGTGGAATTCTGGCACCAGAGCTGACTCGGCCAAGGAGAGCAAGGGTGAGTTACCCGAAGCAGTGGTTATTGTTGAGGTGGTGGTATCGGTGAACACTGAAAGCATCCTTGCTGTTTGTATTGCAGGTGCTGTGCAAGACTCAACACGGCAGCACGAGACGATGGCGCCTGAGTGGGTGAGCAGTCAAGATAGTGGGGTGTGAAATAGGAATCGCTGAGGGCAGCCGGTGCTTTTGGGTAGAATGTGAGCGTGTTGTAGTCTTTGATTTTTGCAGATGCTGCACGGAGCCTCAGAGGGGCGACCCCACATGCCTGCAGGCGGTCCGAGAAGGTGAGCAGGCTGTCATCTGAATCGGTGTCTGGAAGAAAAAAGGATGATATGGCAACTCAGTTGAGATTTACCTTTTGGTTTTGCAGGTATCATTTGGGCCGCCTTTGGAATGGGAAGAACGCTTGAGGTGAGCCGGGTTGCAGTGAGAACGAGCGTGGGACTGATTTTTCGTAAGCCCAATGGTGACTTTGTCTCTCGGTTACTTTAGATGCCCCAGGTGACCATGGCTGCAGTGTCTGTTTGAATTGGCATGGACCAGGTGAGCAGAAGCCCACGGCAGGTTTGTAGCGGGGCTGTGCCTCGTACAAGATGTTGGCACTGAGCAGCGTGAGGCTGTCTGTAAGCTCCGCTTTTGTTTTGTATTTGGTCCTCTTGCAGGTGGTGAAGAGGAGGGTGGTGACTGCAGATTCGTCCCCTGACAGCTGATGCCATTTGAGCTTCACCTGCCAGGGATGGTTTCAGGCCCTCGGCCCTCTGAAAGCTAAGTCGAGGGACAGGGATGGGCTGGTTTCGGAAGAAAGGAGCAGATGGGAAGGGCAGGGAGGGGTTTTAAAGGTACAGAGGAGAGGGCTGTGCAGGAGCTGTTCCCTTTGGGCAGGTTCAGGCAGAGGGGATTACTTCTCAGCCCAAGGCTATCACATGCCGGCAGGGCAGTTCCAGCTGGTGTCTGCGTTTTTGTGTGGTTCACGTAGTCTGTCTGTGTCTTGGATCTTTTGCAGATCTCAATGTACTCTTTGTGCTGTGGAAGGCACATCTTGTGTGCTCCATGTGCCATTTATTGGGTATCAAATGCCCATTCTTATTGCCTTTAATGCTGTTCTGGCATGACAGTATTAAAGTGTGAATCGGTCTCATATCTTGGAAGCTTCCAATCAGTCTGCATTTGCAGAGGCCTTGTATTCCACATCAGCATCTCTGATCAGTCCTCTGCTTCCTTGGATCCCCATTCTGGGACTCTCTTCCATTCATCCTCAATGTCTTCAGGCCTTTAAGCGAGGCTTCTTGCACGTGCATCCTCTTAGTTGCGGCTGTGTCTCTAATGGCCCATGGTCTTCTGATTTACCAGTCCTGCCATAGAATCTTCCTCGCGGCCCCTGAGGTCTAGTTGCCCGATGGTGTCTCTGGCATGAGAGTTGTTCTTACGGAGTCTCCTTTTGTCTCTGGTTGTTGTGTCACCAGTCTCGTGTGCAGTGTCAGTCTGTGTGGTTGGAGCTGCCCTGCCTGTAGCACAGGAGCAGTAGTCAGCAGAACAGTGTTGTCCTACAGTTTACATGTCTTTTAGGTGTAGAGTTTGAAGTACAGGGCTGTTTCGGTCTGTTACAGAACACAGAGCTGTTTATGCAGGAGATGGAGAGAGTCCTTGCCTTGGGGTTACGGAGCAGTAGGGAATGAGCTTGGCTGCTTGGGAGAAGCCACTTGAGCAACAGTAGATAGTGTAAATTCCTGGGGCATTGTATTAGCTGTGTGTGGGTGTTGGGGTATGATTTCAGTGGGGTTTGTGCTGTATGGCTGTAGAGTGAAAGAGATGATGTACCTAAATGGAAACACAATGTCTGGAATTGTTCAGCTGTCACACGGCATTGTGGTGACTTGTCTGATTGTTGTTTCTTCAGATGGAGAGGAAGGAGCAGCATGCCAGCGGCTGACAATGAGAGAGTTGGGAAGAGCTTCCTGGCAAGGTGTGCTGGTTGCAGTGCGGGTGGGAACCTGTGACTGGGGGGTGTGTGTGTGTGTAGGACCAGTTAACAGGTGAGTTGCCTGAAGTAGCGGTTGTTGTTTAGGTGTCTCATAGTACACAAGTTACAAGCATCCCATGATCTTCGTGTGTTACAGGTGATGTGCAAGCCTCCACCCGGCAGCGTGATGTGACAGAGGCCGAGAGACTGAGCGGTACAGGTAAGGGAGGAGGAGATGGGGGGGTCCCTGTGGGCAGCTGCGCTTTCGGGCGCTACCTGAGCATTTACCTGTGGCTTTAATCGCAGGTGCTGCCTGGCTCTGAGGGGCCTAGCTTGGTGCCTACAAGTGTTCTGAGAAGGTGAGGAGGTTGTTGCTGGGTTGGTGTTGAAGAGCACAATATTGTCCAGCAACTTTGCCTTGGATTTTGTAGGTGCCACCTTTGGAAGGGGAAGGGTGTTTGAGGTGAGCTGGGTAGTTAGGAGAGGGAGCGTGGGGTTCATTTCTCACCTGCACAACACTGAGTTTTGTGTGTCCTGTCACCTCAGGTTCCCTGGGTGATGACAGCTGCAGTATCTGCTGTTGGACTTAGCTTGGAGCAGGTGAGTGGAAGGCAGCAGCGCTTCTGCACACAGGTGTGTCGTGCAAGGCAGTGGCATCAACCAGCACCATGCAGATGGTTGGCAGCGTCTTAGTTTCCCGTTTGGTTTTCTTGCAGATGGTCAAGAGGTCCCCGGTGGGGGCAGGATCCTGCCAGACAGCTGTTGACATTAAGCTTTTTCCGTTGGGGACGGCTTCAGACCTCCGGCTCTCTGAAAGCTAAGTTGAGGGAGCAGGGCTGGCACGGGGATGGGAAGAAGGTTGTGAATAGAAGGGAGGTGTTTTAAAGGGTGTAGTGTAGGGGAGAGGGCTGGGCAGGTAGAGAGAGGGTTGATTTTCAGCCCAACGCTAGCGTGTGCCAGGCAGGACAGTTCCAACATGTGTCTGTGTTGTTGCGTGGTTTATGTAGTCTGTCTGCTGTGTCTCGGACCTTCCTCGGGTCTCGATCTCTTCTTTACTTGAAAGGCACGCAGGATGTGCCTCAGGCATCATCTGTAGGGTCTCCAAGGCCTGTACTCCTCAGTACAGCACCAATCGGGCACTGCTTCTCTTGGGTGTCGATCTTAAAGCGCGCATCGGTTTCATATCTAGGAAGTTTCTCATCAGCCATCTTTTGGAATAGCATTGCAGCCCACGTCAGCATCCCTGATGATCAGTATCTTGTTGTCTTGGATCCCTGTTCTGGACTCACTTCCGCACATCCTCGATGTCTTTAGGTCTTTAAGCAAGGCTTCTTGCACGTGCATCTTCCTGTTGCGGCCACATCTCTTCGTAATGGCCCACGGTCTCGTGCTTTTCCAGGGCTGCCGTAGCTGCTTCTTTGCAGCCCCCTAGGTCTTGTTGCCTGACGGCATCTTTGGCGAGGGAGTCGTTCTTACAGAGTTTCCTTTTGTCTCTTGTGTTGTCGGTCCATGTGCCGTGTCGGTCTGTGCGTGTCTGTGTGGTTGGAGCCGCCCTGCCTGTAGCACAGGAGCGGTGGTGTTGGTCCTACAATTTATATGTCTGTAGATTTAGAGTTTGAAGGCCAGGGCTGTTGGGTCTATTACAGAACACAGAGCTGTACATGGAGTAGACAGAGGTGTCACGTCCTTGGGGTCACGCAGCCACAGAGGGGGTGACCGCAGCTGCCTGGGAGAAGCCACTTGAGGGGTAGTAGAGCTGTTGATATTCTTGGGGTGTTCTATCTGATGTGCGTGGGTGCTGGGGTTTGATTTCTAGTGGGGTTTGCCTCTTGTTCTGTCTGGCTGTAGTGTGAAACCGACAATGTTCCTCAATGGAAACAAGATGTCTGGAATTGTTCAGCCATCAAATGGCCTTGTGGTGACTTGTCTGATGCTGTTTCTTCAGATGGAAAGGGAGAAGCTGCACGCCAGAGGCTGACGATGGGAGAGTCGGGAAGAGCTTCCTGGCAAGGTGTGCTGGCTGCGGTGCGGGTGAGAACGTGTGACTGGTGTCTGTAGGACCAGTGAACGGGTTCCTATTTCTCCATTTTGAAGGTGCAGAGCCCTGAGCAAAGGAGAACGTGGACACCGCAGCTGAGTCAAGCAAGAAGAGCGATGGTGAGTTACCTGAAGCAGCAGTTACTGTGTAGGTGTCTCATAGTTCACAAGTCACAAGCATCCCTTGCTGTTTGTGTATTACAGGTGATGCACAAGCCTCCACCTAGCAGTGTGAGGTGACAGAGGCTGAGAGACTGAGCGGTACAGGTAAGGGAGGAGGAGTTGGGGGTTCCCCGTGGGTGACTGTGCTTTTGGGCGCTACCTGAGCGTGTATCTTTGGGTTTAATTGCAGGTGCTGCATGGCTCAGAAAAGGAGAAGCTTTGTGTCTACGAGCAATCTGAGAAAATGAGGAGGCTGTTGGTGGGTTTGGGGTGTAAGGGCAAAGACTAATCTGGCGACTCGGTTGAGTGTTTGCCTTTGATTTTGCAGGTTCCGTCTGGTCTGCCTTTGGAATGGGAAGGGTGTTTGAGGTGAGCTGGGCAGTAGGGTGAGGGAGTGTGGGGTTCATTTCTCACCTGCACAACACTGAATTTTGTGTCTCCTGTCACTTCAGGTTCCCTAGGCGATGACAGCTGCAGTATCTGCTGTTGGACTCAGCTTGGAACAGGTGAGTGGAAGGTTGTGGTATTTTCACACACAGGTGTGTGTTGTGCCAGGCAGCGGCATCGGCCAGTGCCATGCAGATGGTTGGCAGCGTCTTAGTTTCCCGTTTGGTTTTCTTGCAGATGGTCAAGAGGTCCCCGGTGAGGGCAGGATCCTGCCAGACAGCTGTTGACATTAAGCTTTTTCCGTTGGGGACAGCTTCAGACCTCCGGCTCTCTGAAAGCTAAGTTGAGGGAGCAGGGCTGGCACGGGGATGGGAAGAAGGTTGTGAATAGAAGGGAGGTGTTTTAAAGGGTGTAGTGTAGGGGAGAGGGCTGGGCAGGTAGAGAGAGGGTTGATTTTCAGCCCAACGCTAGCGTGTGCCAGGCAGGACAGTTCCAACATGTGTCTGTGTTGTTGCGTGGTTTATGTAGTCTGTCTGCTGTGTCTCGGACCTTCCTCGGGTCTCGATCTCTTCTTTACTTGAAAGGCACGCAGGATGTGCCTCAGGCATCATCTGTAGGGTCTCCAAGGCCTGTACTCCTCAGTACAGCACCAATCGGGCACTGCTTCTCTTGGGTGTCGATCTTAAAGCGCGCATCGGTTTCATCTCTTGGAAGTTTCTCATTAGTCATCTTTTGGAATAGCATTGCAGCCCACGTCAGCATCCCTGATGATCAGTATCTTGTTGTCTTGGATCCCTGTTCTGGACTCACTTCCGCACATCCTCGATGTCTTTAGGTCTTTAAGCAAGGCTTCTTGCACGTGCATCTTCCTGTTGCGGCCACATCTCTTCGTAATGGCCCACGGTCTCGTGCTTTTCCAGGGCTGCCGTAGCTGCTTCTTTGCAGCTCCCTAGGTCTTGTTGCCTGACGGCATCTTTGGCGAGGGAGTCGTTCTTACAGAGTTTCCTTTTGTCTCTTGTGTTGTCGGTCCATGTGCCGTGTCGGTCTGTGCGTGTCTGTGTGGTTGGAGCCGCCCTGCCTGTAGCACAGGAGCGGTGGTGTTGGTCCTACAATTTATATGTCTGTAGATTTAGAGTTTGAAGGCCAGGGCTGTTGGGTCTATTACAGAACACAGAGCTGTACATGGAGTAGACAGAGGTGTCACGTCCTTGGGGTCACGCAGCCGCAGAGGGGGTGACCGCAGCTGCCTGGGAGAAGCCACTTGAGGGGTAGTAGAGCAGTTGATATTCTTGGGGTGTTCTATCTGATGTGCGTGGGTGCTGGGGTTTGATTTCTAGTGGGGTTTGCCTCTTGTTCTGTCTAGCTGTAGTGTGAAACTGACAGTGTTCCTCAATGGAAACAAGGTGTCTGGAATTGTTAAGCTCTGAGCGTCAGGGTGACTTGTTTGCTGTTGTGTTTTTCAGATGCAGAGGGATCAGCTGTGTGCAGAAGGGTGATGATGCAGAGCTGGGCAGGTGTGTCCTGCCTGAATGCCAGTGAGCATGTTATGTAGTGCCATCCAACCAGTGAGCGTGTTATGTTGTGTGATGTCATGGCAGTGAGTGTGTTACCATGCCAGTGACAATGTTGTGTTACGTTATGGGTCATGTTCTGCTATGTTACGCCATGCCAGTGACCATGTTATGGGTTATGTTATGGGTCACGTTCTGCTCTGTTATGCCATGCCAGTGGGCATGTTATGGGTCATGTTATGGGTTATGTTCTATGTTATGCCATGCCAGTGGGCATGTTACGTTATGTTCTGGGTCATGTTCTGCTCTGTTATACCATGGCAGCGAGCATGTTATGGGTTATAATATGGATAATGTTCTATGTTATGCCAGGCCAGTGACCATGTTTGTTATGGGTCACATTGATGCTATGTTATGCCATGCTAGCGATCATGTTATGGGTCTTCATTTCCCTTTGTTTCCTTTTGAGGTTGTAGGTGCAGTGGAGTTGTCTGTATTTCACGCATAAAAAAAAAAAAAAAAAATAGAAAAAATAACAGGTTAGGGGATTAGTGTTTTCCCTGCTGGACTTCTCCCCCCCACCCTGGCTGGTCTGCAAGTTGATGTTCATCACCAAGGGTCAGATGCAGGCTGAGCCAGGCTGGGCATTTTGCAGGCAGGGTCAATTTTTCTAGGCCTTGGGGTCATTGTTAAGGAGGAGCCCTGCGGGGGTGTGTGTGGCAGAATGTGTGGGCTTAGAGTGAAGATTGTTCTTCAGGGGATTTGCTTGGGGGGGTGAGGTTAGGGATGTGATTAGCTTTGTATGTAGATTGGCTAAGAGTGAGGGTTGGGTGTGCGGTGGGGCTGTGAGTGGGTGTTGAGGTAGGGGGTTTGATGTACTAATGGTTGTGCTTTTCAGGTCATTTTTAAGCATTAAAATAGAATAAAAAAACCCCAGTCGGGATTTTTTTTTTTTTTTCCCCCAACTGGGTTTTTTTTTCCCCGGTCCCGGCCGGTCTGTGAGGCGATGTTCATCGCCAAGGTTTGGGTGCAGACCGATCCAGGACTGGGGTTTTCGCAGGCAGGGCCAATTATTGTGGGTCCCGGGAACGCCGTTCCTGGTCAGCCCAGTGTGGGGTTTGGACTGTATGGATTGGGCTGAGCGTGAGGGTTGGTGGGGGGAGGGGGGGGGGGGCGGGGCTGTGAATGGGGGTGTTGAGGTTGGGGGGGTTGATGCACTAATGGTTTTGCTTTTCAGGTCACTTTAAAGCATTAAAATAGAATAAAAAAAACCCAGTCGGGGGATTTTTTTTTTTTTTTCCCCCCGACTGGGTTTTTTTTTCCCCGGTCCCGGCCGGTCTGTGAGGCGATGTTCATTGCCAAGGTTTGGGTGCAGACCGATCCAGGACTGGGGTTTTTGCAGGCAGGACCAATTATTGTGGGTCCTGGGAACGCTGTTCCTGGTGAGCCCAGTGTGGGGATTGGGCTGAGCGTGAGGGTTGGTGGGGGGGGGGCTGTGAATGGGGGTGTTGAGGTTGGGGGGGTTGATGCACTAATGGGTTTTGCTTTTCAGGTCATTTTAAACCATTAAAATAGAATAAAAAAATCCCAGTCGGGGGATTTTTTTTTTTTTTTCCCCCCCGACTGGGTTTTTTTTTCCCCGGTCCCGGCCGGTCTGTGAGGCGATGTTCATTGCCAAGGTTTGGGTGCAGACCGATCCAGGACTGGGGTTTTTGCAGGCAGGGCCAATTATTGAGGGTCCTGGGAATGCTGTTCCTGGTGAGCCCAGTGTGGGGATTGGGCTGAGTGTGAGGGTTGGCGGGGGGGGGGGGGGGGCGGCTGTGAATGGGGGTGTTGAGGTTGGGGGGGTTCATGCACTAATGGTTTTGCATTTCAGGTCATTTTAAAGCATTAAAATAGAATAAAAAAACCCCAGTCGGGGGAATTTTTTTTTCCCCCCGACTGGGTTTTTTTTTCCCCGGTCCCGGCCGGTCTGTGAGGCGATGTTCATTGCCAAGGTTTGGGTGCAGACCGATCCAGGACTGGGGTTTTCGCAGGCAGGGCCAATTATTGTGGGTCCTGGGAATGCTGTTCCTGGTGAGCCCAGTGTGGGGATTGGGCTGAGTGTGAGGGTTGGCGGGGGGGGGGGGGGGGGGGGGGGGCGGCTGTGAATGGGGGTGTTGAGGTTGGGGGGGTTCATGCACTAATGGTTTTGCATTTCAGGTCATTTTAAAGCATTAAAATAGAATAAAAAAACCCCAGTCGGGGGAATTTTTTTTTTCCCCCGACTGGGTTTTTTTTTCCCCGGTCCCGGCCGGTCTGTGAGGCGATGTTCATTGCCAAGGTTTGGGTGCAGACCGATCCAGGACTGGGGTTTTCGCAGGCAGGGCCAATTATTGTGGGTCCTGGGAACGCCATTCCTGGTCAGCCCAGTGTGGGGATTGGATGGTAATGGTTGGGCTTGGTGTGAGGGTTGTCTGTGTGGTGGGGGTTGAGGTGTGGGGGGTGTGCTTAGCTTTGGTGTTGTACTAATGGTTTTGCTTTTCAGATTATTTTTAAACATTAACATAAAAAAAACCCAGTCTGGGGTTTTTTTGTTATTCTTTTTTCTCCCTCTGACTGGGTGGTTTTTTCCCTGGTAGTGGCCAGTCTGTGAGGTGAGATTCATTGCCAAGGCTTGTGTGGAGACCAAGCAGGGACTGGGGTTTTTGCAGGCAGGGTCAGTTTTTGGGGGTCATGGGAAGGGTGGTCTTGGGGACTCCTATTGCAGTGTGGAATGGAGATAAGAAAAAGGGTGCTGGAACAATGTGTTGGCTGTAAATAATTTGTTTTGGACACAGGGAAGTTTTAACATGTTAAGAGGAGGATGCCATCATTACTTTGATGTTATGACTCTGTTTATTCACCTCTGTAGGTAGTGGTTGATACTAAAGTATTGTTTTTGGTTCAGTGTCTTTACTTAGTACAGGTTTGGATTTGCTGCGCTTCGGGACGGCCGGCGGGGGCGCTGCGGAGCCGCGCTGCGGGACGGCCGGCGGGGGCGCTGCGGAGCTTCAGATCAAATCACAGACTGTGAGTCCACCTGCCCAAGTCAGAGTTAATGAAGTATTGACCAGTGGTGTGTAGCACTGTCTGTCAAAGTTGGTATCAGCACTGTCAGAATGTCTAACTGTATGTTTGGTTGCGTTGTGTTCAATGTAAGCATTATGAGATCAATGTGGGTTCCTGTGCAAAGGTGACTCAATAAAAAAATAATAAAATATCAGCAATGAAATAGAAATTCCATAGGGTTTGAATAAAGATGTTTATTTCTCTCTGGGGTGCTCTTTATTAAATTTGCGCCGTTGTGTGGTCTTTTCTGTTGTGCTGTTGTGTGGTGTTAATATCTTAGTCTCCTCCCCCTGCCTCTCTTAGTCTCCTCCCCCTGCCTCTCTTAGTCTCCTCCCCCTGCCTCTCTTAGTCTCCTCCCCCTGCCTCTCTTAGTCTCCTCCCCCTGCCTCTCTTAGTCTCCTCCCCCTGCCTCTCTTAGTCTCCTCCCCCTCTGGGGAAAATGGGAAGGAAAAAAAATTTTCCTCCCCATTTCCCCTAAAAATTTTATTATTTTTATTCTTTTTTAATTATAGTATAAAAATCACTAATCTTGATAAATATACAAATCTCTACTCCCTCCTGAACTCATTAAGTACATCATGAACAAAATAATTAACCAATTAATTATGCAAATTAGGTAAAAAATTTTTCTCACCACCACCTAAACAAAACTAAAACCACAACACTACTACACACAAATACAACCAAAATTAAAACAAACACCAAATTAAAACGAAATGCAATGCAAACAAAACATAACCTAACCCTACACTAAAATAAAAGGACCAAAACCACAACATAAAACACACAAAAACAATCTCCAAACAAAGGAATACTAAAAACAAACATCAATATAAACAAACCACATTAATCTCCACAAACAATCCAGAAAAACCTGCATCATATCCACTTACACACTATAAAATACAACAGAAAAAACATACAAGAAACCCAACAACAACA
This sequence comes from Neomorphus geoffroyi, assembly GCA_033558235.1. Classification (NCBI taxonomy): domain Eukaryota; kingdom Metazoa; phylum Chordata; class Aves; order Cuculiformes; family Neomorphidae; genus Neomorphus; species Neomorphus geoffroyi. The sequence continues at coordinate 18,121 of JAUMJM010000016.1, read as the reverse complement.
ACACAAACACCACAAAAAACACACTATCACTAACCAACAATAGAATAAACACCCACGATACAACCACCAAAGAACTGCAAAACTACAACACACAAAACATAATACAAATAAACCAAGAAAACCACTCACCAACACACTCAAACACACAAGATTACACTACATATACATCACCACTACACTACAGAAAAACAGAAATCAAACACCACAACCCAATACTACCTATAAAGAAACATATAAAAACATCACAACTATCAGAAAAACCCCAAAATACATAAAAAACCCCAACACAAACACCATAAACAGCAACAACAAATTATGCATAACAACACAAAAAAACACAACCACACATAAACAATGAAACAAAAATTCAATACATGTACCACAAAAAACACTTGTAAAAAAAATACAAACACCTTAAAATACCACACTACACCAAAAACTACACAAAGAAATTAGACTAAGAATTTCCAAGCACAAAACCACTACAAAACAACAAAACCAACTAAATCACAAAAATGAAAACCCAAATAATTACACCACAACAGCAATACACAAAAAAGTACATCAAACACGGACAACCACACATTAAACCAACAAATACTAAAACACACGTCAACAAAA